>UCQR01037388.1:25680-41464 GCA_900474235.1 Cecidostiba semifascia | reverse complement strand
CACACACACACACCGGTTGCGCGCCTGCGCGGCTCGCGTCTACGTCCCGCTGTCTGTTACTACTGACGTATATAGAGCTAGCACGTTGGACGCGTGTTGCACGTATATCCACGCGCAACCGGCGCGAGTGCGATGACTCAGAGAGAGTCGCGACTAGTGCACGCGAAAGAATCGCGCCGGAAATCAGCCTTGCGCTGTGCTTATCGGAAGTATTATGACGACCGGCTGCAAGGAATATGAGTTTTCTCGCATATACTTTTCCCAGTTGGTTGTCGAAGATTTGATTTCATGGCTGGATTTTTTTTTCTTTTGTTACTAATTATTAATCCGCTCGGATAATTTCGCGGCTCTGTTGTATGATGGATATCGAAATTTCATTATCTTTAATTCGCTCACCATTGGGAGATTAAGTTTGTAGTTGATATATACGTAAAGTGTAGATAAAAGGAAATCAATTGTATTAAGTTTATTAACGTTGTGCTATATTTTGTTCCGTTTATTTTTAACGGCAACATGCGATGATGACGATGATGATGCGCATAAAAAACCTTACCCAAAATATTTACTCGCTATATTTCTCTACCAGCTTCTCTCCCCGGAGAGAAGTCATTTTTAAAGATAATCTTCTTTGATCTCGGCGTGCGTGTATATAGGTCTGCTTTCTCGCGTAGCCGACCTCGAGAAAACCGGGGTAAATAAACTGTTTCACGGCGACTGCGCGCGTATCTTCCACCCTTTTGCCTTGTACCGAGGCCAAGCCATTCTCGCGCCTCTCTTATCGCGTGCAGTATATATACTTGGATACATACACATATACCTATACAAACACCAGCACGAGCGCACCGCTTGCGCGTATGTGTATATTATACACCATCGTCATGTTATATTTCCATTCTCGCCGCGTATATAAATATATGCAGAGCGTGTTGCTGTGGATAAAGTGGAACAAAGACGCGGAGAAGAGTTATATATTCTAGTAGGAAAATAATTAATCGGCAAAGAGCCGTAAAATTTTATTGCTGTACTCAAGCTCAAAGACGCGCGATATATATGTGTTCTCGAATATACAAATCAACTCTGTTGCATATAGTTTCGTCATGCGAGCGAATTTCGCTGCGTGACGTAACATTTTGAAACACATTTTCCCTCTGCAACTGCGTGGAATCGCATATTGTACAAGCATCTCGAACATCGCCGAAAAAAGAAAACCGACCATCTGTAATAAATCACCTCTAATGAATTTCTCAAAGCGCCACCCTGCTTAATTAGCCCCCGACGTGAGCAGAAAATCGACGCCTGGCATATATAGGCTCTTCAACCGTCAGCCTCAAGTCTGCAGCTCAGCAGACATAGAGCGAATAAATCTTCGCTTTTAATTCAGAGCTGCTTCGCTTCGCGAAGTTTTGATTACGACTGTGGCGGCGGGCTGACGACCTCAGCGATCGGTACGCGCCGCTCCGTTTCGCTCTGCCCTCGAACTCCTTTGTCCGGATTCCCAGACGTCGGAATAGCAACCGATGCTGCTGCAGCGATCGGTCCCAAGTGTATCTTGGCTCGCGAGCCGGCGAGAGAGCCTCGAGATTTATACTTCGTTTGCGTCGGACTTGATTTTTCGTTCGTCACCGAGTAAATAATGCCTTTTATTATACGCGCAAACTTGAATATTTTAGAGACAACTTTTTCAATTTATTTCTCATTATCTGCAATCACGAAACATAGTATGAACCTGGTTTAATATACCTTGCAACGAACGAATCCTGTACACGTACTTGGCGACTTTCAATCGTTTCGCGGCGCTGTAGCGACCTTGCATCGCGAGCATCACGACTACGACTTATTCCAGGTCGTCGAACTCCTCTCCCGCTAAAAGTCTCAAGGTCAGAGGCGCGCGCGCGCGTTGCTGCTGCTGCTGCAGTCGGCTGATGCCTCTCGACTCGTTGCCGCGCGCGCTCTCTCTCTCCATCTTTCAGTTTCTCCCTCTTTCTCTCTCTCTCTCTCTCTCAAAGAGAGAGAGACGCATCAGTGGGCCGAGTCCGCGCGCGAGAGTTATTAACGTGTCTCATCGCCCCCTCTCGCATGATGCGTGCATGTCACGCTAACGCTCTCGTGTGTATTGTACGTGCAGATGAGAAAGAGACTTTTATGAAAAAGAAGCTGCTCTCTAATGCCAATACTGGAATTCAAAAATGCGATTAAGTCTTTCTTTTTTTATTTCTCAGGTTGTAAAGTGTGTTTTCGATTGTAAACGAATTAATCCGTATACTCGAAGATATTGAAATTTATCAATGTGTTGAAAGAAGGCTTCGTTTCCTCAAACCCTAATCTATGTCTCAACTGAAAGAAGCACACTTCTTCCCGCGATGCATTCCAGGAAAACATTCATCAGAAATTCAAGGAACTCCATCTGCGCTGTCTTGTCATAAAACAGCGGACACAGTACCTTGCCACGGGTCATCACCATTATTTACCATGTGCTGCAAGAATCCACGGACATAGGTCGACGTTCTGGGACCATACATTGCTCTATACGTATTCTCGCATAAGATCGCGCAGATAACCATCACCTGATGACGATTATGGTACTATTAATAGACTCGCACTTCATCGCTGTATTGTCGCACGCGTTCAAAAAAGGCAGAAAGTCGTGTACGCGTATACGGCCAATCTCGATTTCAAAATTGATCTGACATTGACTTTGTTGAATCATGCACCGCGAGTTCGACATATGTACCTTTGCATTGCTTTTTGTTTAAATGACCATCTGGACGTATATGAGTTGTTGAGATAAAGAAGGCTCTGAGACTCTTTTACTTGGAATGGAATGATAGTCAATGAGCGTGAATGCATGTTTAAGCAATGCGTTCTCAGAAAGCTGGTTACGAAGCGCTTGCGAATACATGCCGCTCGACAAATCAAACGTAAAGAAGGGTCACACTGTGACAATGCAATAATGTGGAGATCGTTTGTAAAAGTAACTTAATAAATAAAAAAAATATGTTCGATAACGTTTACATAAGTCGATCCAAAAGCTCTGTTACGAGAGGATATAAGCTAGAGTCTGCTGCTTCTGTAACAACTAGAAAGTTATTGGCTTTTGTCTTGAAATTGGCAGAGCTACGTTTCCGCGTGTACATTATATTTTCTAATTAATGTATTATGTATATTCGAAGCAAACAAAATTAGCGAATACTTTTTTGACTTTACACAATAAGAGCATATTTTGATAAAACGAATAATTCAGGCGAGGTCGAAAATTATTTCCACAGCATCACGAGCTTCTTGAATCTCAAAAGGTATAGTTTGAATCCTTCTTTCGGAAAAGGAATGAAACTGAAACAAAATGGAGAAAAAAGCTACTAAACCAGAATCCTTTGTTCCCCCAGCATTCATCCCAATACATAAATTTTTCCCATCTTACTTTCTCCCCTCTCCCTCCCCCTCTCTCTCATCTTCTAGTGCAGCAGCACCAGCTTGCCATCTCTCTCACTTGAGAAAAGGACACAAAGAGAGCTGCATTCTCCTTCTTTCTCTCGCGAGCGTTTGGACGCCACAGCCGCCGCCTAAGTTCACGGCCAGTCTGAGCAGTTCTTATATAACGCGCCAAGTCTCTCTCTCTTTCTCTCTCCCCGGCTATTCCGAACGCATACACGCGCTATACTCGCTGTGATACTCCGGGAGAAGGAGATTCTTGAGATACGCGCCGGCGAGTTCAAGAGCCGCAAAGCGGCCGTAGAGGGGAAAAGGAGACAAAGACCGGATGGCGAAGGCAAGGTCCGCCCGATCGGACGATGCCTACATGCACTTGCGCGATTCCGATGCTTCGGGATTCCTGTCGAATCGTGTATGGTTTTCGTCCAGAAGCTAATAGAGTTAGATGGAATTTCTTGAGGAAATTATTATCCAGAGATAACGATCATTAATGAACGAGATCTGACGTTTCCCGAGATCGAAACGTCAAAAAGGGAAGGTGATACGGATAAAGCCAATAAGTAAATGGTGACAATTTGCTTCACTGGATCATCCGAAACTCTACTTGAAACGTTATTGCCTACTTCCGGACATTGTATGTAAAGCGGTATATGGGCATAGCGAATTGCCAAGAAATATGCCATAATACGATACAATTTAAAATCTCGAAACTATTCATACAATCGCATAACGATTTAGGAATCGCGTTTAATTTGCTTGTTTATGACATGTAATAGTTTTTCAAACCAATTTAGGACTAAGAACATGAATTTTATATCGAAAAATCAAAATGAAAATTGAGAGACTTTTCAAACTAGCGAAAGTATATTGTATGATTAACGGAAAAATCCTTGACCGAGTAATATTACGCATTTATAAACTGTATAATCGTTTAACGATTCACTGCAGCCCGAAGGACATGCATACGTGCGCATCATTGTTTTGTATTTCTGACCTATTTGCAAACGTCGTTGCTTTTATTCGAAGAATACGCTCTAGGAACGCGCTTAACCACAATGAAAAATGCGCTTGAAACGTGAAGCTTGCGCTTCTCGAGCTTTTCGATCTTTATATACGTCTAATGAAAAGCAGACGCATAAACAAAGTTCAGAATAGCAAAATAAAAAACATGTATTGAACTAAACGAGAAATATAAGTTAATTTAAAATACATTTGGTAACCCCTCTAAAACATTAAACTCGCTTTTTCGACGCTGACACTTACGTAACGTGTTTGTGTATGAAAATCTAAAAAATAATTTATATAATCGATCTTCTCATTGTTTTATAAGCCGATATTGCAGCGTACAATGTAAGTCTATTACATAATGATCCGCCAGTACATATCACTAAAACTGTTTCTTATCGTCAATCACACACACACACACTCGTGCAATAAAACTGAATAGCAGATGACAATTGAACTGAAACACAGTTCTACAACGACAAATTCATTTATTACACGAATTTAAATTTCAAATAAAGCCCTGATGTGTTTGCAAGATTTCCCCGTTTCTCTCTTTCTCTCTCGAGGATCATCGTGCGATTCCTTCGAACACGGAGGGTTTTCGCCCACACGATCCGTGTGTATAGTATACCGGCAGCAGCCTGCAGTATAGGTAGTAGCAGCTCGGCGCACGATTACGTGTCATCGTTCCCGTTAGCGTCGTTACGAGATCGGCCGGCACGAAATTTCCCGCGGCGGCGAGCACACGCACTGACGACATCGCGCTGATAGTTCGTAACGTTTTTTTAACGAGTCACCGCCGCAAGAGCTATACTACTATAGCTTACAATGCACCGAGCCGTCGCCGCACGGCAAACCGATCCTTATGTAACTTGCGCGCGTACCAGTATTTTTGGCGGAAACATTGTCGTGTGCGGATTCTCGAAACCTTTTTCTTTTCACAAAGATTTTGGATACATATTCTCAGATCATTCGGATAATTTCAATCATCAATTATATGATCCATTACGTAATCTTTATAACGTCGATTGATTTACGACCTTTTTCTCGAAATTATTAAAAACAGAAAAAACTGATGCACGCGTATTGTTTACATAACAATTATGTAACAGCAATGGCGCTTAATTAAATAAACACTTGTATAGATCGAATGATCTTCAAAGCCTAATCGATATCAGCAAATATTAATAACGGCGGCGCACCTGTAAAGCTGGCTCGAGAATTCGGGGATTGTCGAAAAATTACCGTTCTAAATTGTGCAAGAACTCAGCTCATAAAATTAAACGGTATACGTATGTATATACACACCTACATGAACGAGAATGCGCGATGGATTTAGCCGAAGGTGGCAAACCGATATAGAACCCGCGAAATTTGACTTGATAAATAGGGCAGTGTTTATATAAACACAGAGTGCGCGCCGCCGCCGTCGCGTTATATAAACAAGCTGAAAAGTCAAAAATAAAAATCGCGCACTATAGTGCCATATAGCTGCAGCAAGCCCGGAGCTCACGCTCGTAAAAGCGCATTATTTAGAGCTGACGGATAGTGAGAGACAAAAGGAGCTGCATCAGTGGTGAAAAAAAGCGCGAAAGTGAAAAGCAAAGGAGATCATATAGCAGCGCGAGAGAAAAACAAAGGAACGGCGCGTCGTCGTCGTCGTCGTCGTTAATCTCATTAGGCCAACTGCAGGCGCAGTTTTCGTGATGCAACGCGTACGGCGAGCACACATACACACACACACACACACACACATATATGTATAACACACATATAGGCAGTAGAGTAGCAGCAGAGGCTCGCGCGCGCGTTAGCTCTTAAACGTGCGCGCTCCAAGATTAGATAAATACACTCTAGCAATGTCTGTTACGTTTACGTACGACTTGGCTCAAATTGCACTTACATAAACGGACTCGCGCGCGCGACGATCGGTGTCGCGGGTCAGTCTTTCTCTCTCTTCTCAATTGACGTTGGCCACACTCCGCCGCAGCAGCAGAGAAAAGATCGTATACTTATACATAGGTATATTTTACGTTTTGTACAGATCAGCGTTTTAAATATTTTTTCCGATTTCAAAGTGAAGCGCACGTGGAAAATGTTTATCGGAGGTAATGGATATTGCGAGATTATAAGCTTTGTGGCAAAAGGGGAAGGGAGGAGAGAGAGAGAATGAATCGATGTAACGCTGCCGACATAACCTAGAAAATTGATTGGGAATCGTTAGCCCAATGAAATACGGGCATGCTTCGTTTGTAAGCGTGCGCGCGCGCGCGCGGAGCTTGGAATAGAAATTGCCGATCGTAATAATAATGTATACACGCGCCGGCTGCGGCGAAAATCGAATTCCGCAAACTGTTCCATAATCTATTCGCGTACAAATTTACAATGCGCTTATTTCGGAGCGTTATTAGCAAACGCGGCTCTCTCACTGTTATCCTATACTTCGATTGATTATGCACGCCGAGAGCCAATGTTAGATTTTACAATCAAAAATATATATCCGACTTGGTATTATAAACGTGTTGCGTGCGTTACGGTGTTTGTAAGATCAGCGAAATGTTTGAAGATTCGTACTGGAATTATTGTCACGAAATTTAATTATAGCATATTTTCACAATACTTGGTACTCGATACAGAAAATTAATATTACTTTTAACCATCAGGAAATCAAGCATAAAAACAAATGAGACTAACGATTCTTCAAAAATTCGATCCACCTCATCTCTTTCCAACCTTGATGCTGATTGTTAGGGTAAAGAAGACAACGTGCGATTGCCTCTATTAAAGGCAATCGGCGTGCTAGGTTGTAGGAGACCAATTCCGAGAAAAATACCCTCCTCGACTTTTTAACTTTTTAGTTGCGCAAGAGGTTTACCTAATAATATAAACTCTATTCTCATCAGTTATTCGTTATTATTGCAATCCAAGCATCAGATATATGAAAAGATCCTCATCAGTGAAAATCTCAAACGCCGTGTAAGCGATTTAAACAAAAAAAGTACACACATACGCAATACCTTATTCGGCTAACCGCCGCAGTGTAGACGGAGGTGCAAGGCCGCAATCGCAGTGACGCAGCTGCGCAATACTCGACGTTGCACCTGCGCTATACCAACCAGAGTTCACCTGCCCTCGCGCATATATATCTATATAGCTCTGCGCACTCAGCAACTTCAATCCCTCTCGACGTTTTTTTTTTTCTCTGCTTTTGTTTTATCGTGTTCCATACGCTGCGGCAGTTATTGCGCGAATCGAGCGCTAGATTTCTCAGCGCATATGTATAAAATGCTGCAATTCTTTCATCTCTCGATCTCGTTAAATACAGAAAAAAAACTCTAGATATGTGTGTATATATATATCGAAAATGTATTTTTCAAAGCGGTAAACGTGATTTTGAAATATTGCGAAATTATCACGCTCTGATTGGCAAGCGTGTATAATCACTGGTTGAGGGTGTGGATGGACGTTTCTTTGCTGCATTTCGAATGCGTGTTATTATATTATGCTCATATTTTATAATCACTATGATGAATTAATAAGCTAATTAAATAGCGGCGGAATCGAAATGACAACTCTGTATGAATAAATAGTCGTGTATATAAGCTAGCACAACGCGATTTTCTTTATAGCTGTATACTGATTACACGCGCGCGCGCGCAGGTATATTATCACACAAGCTTTAAAACTAATACATCGCGGATTATCGATTACATAAAAGCATAATTTCGTAAGCAAGCAACCTCATTCCACACGATTTTCAGAGATAGCAACCCGTTAAAATCCAAGTTTCGCCTGACCGTCATAGAGCTTTTCATTGCTTGTTCATCTCACACATTATATAGTTTATGAACGTATCGCACCGAATCAGACGTTCCAGGAGCTTCTCCCGAAGGAAGAGATATAATTAACTCCCATCGCCGCCAATGCAGTTGCCTCATCTCGCGTGAAACCGCATCCTGAGATGAGTGCAGCCGGTATATCTTCGCGCACGTGCGCACACGTCGGAAGAGAAAAAGAAGACGAAGTAATCTCGACGCCCTTCTTTTCAAACGGCGCGTTGCGCTTCTCGGAATAGAACGTGAAAAATCGCATCAGCCACCGCAATGCGCAGTATAGTTTCGTGTCGCGCGTTATATATAAATCTTTCTATGTTCGTTTTTTTTTTCTTTTACGAAACAAGAAATAAAGAACAGCTGAGAAATCAATCAACGCTTCTATACCCTGCGCATATATACATTATTATACATGGCACAAAGACGGCTAATTAATTATGCAACATTATATCGGACGACGCCAAGAAAAACAGAGAGAGAGAGAGAGATAGAGAGCGATCGTCGACTATAGGAAACAAAGAAAAGAAAGAGGCCGGCGATAAAGCTCTATACGCACACAGATGCGCACGTTCGAGGAAAGCGATAAGAGGCATATAATATATAGACAAAGGAAAAAGTAGTCGCTCGTGCGCGCGCATGATATATAAGGCCGTATATGGGGATCGTCGAGATGTTTTTATTCACCACGCCGATAGTGACACATCGTACGCCGTCACTACATATATATACGTATTGCTGGAATTACGTAAGGGATGAGCTTTATTTAGCCTATACCGGTTTCCCCACTAGTATACAGCGATGGCTTGTAATATAGACACGTTTTCTTCCTCTATACTTATCGCGCCTTCACCGATAATAAGACGCGTGCGATGTTGCTGGTATATATTCTACGGCTTTTCATCAGTCGATGGATGTCGATTATTCTCTAATTTAAAAACCAAAGCGATCACGATTTCCATCAATTTGTCCCTCGTTGTTAGACAACCCACAGCTATACTAACTCTACAGCTCTCACATCAGAATCGCCGTATTCGACCGCAGAGGGTGACAAAAAGACGGGAAATTAAAACCGCCAACTCGACGATCGATGGCGAAAACATTATCGCAAGTGGAACGTACACACACACACACACACAGAGAGAGAACTTCCTGCGAATGATGAATAATTCAACCGCATCGCGGCGCGTGTTCCTCTTTAATATTTCAAACTGCCCCCTCCAAACGCTCATTCTCGCAGCTCGATATACACATCCAAATCTCCCTTTCTCTCGGGTTCGACGTACCGAATGGATCACTGCCAAATTCGGAATCGCATCCTACTCGCGATTCTGTATGTTATCCGTCCTTCTCTTTCTCTCTCTCTCAAGAGAGAGAGAGAGAGAGAGAGAGAAAGACTGTCTGCCTACACCTCGGGCTTCAAGTACGCTGTCAGAGGATCAAGGACATGCGCGGAGAGCTCGATCGTGTTCCAATTCGCAAAAAGAGCAGCGGAGATGTGTCAAGGCCGAACCGCAGTACAAAGTAGACGGGCCAAGGAGAGGGAGAGAAAGAGAGGAAAAAGTATACGGGAGTGTAAAAGTAGAGGCTGAGCTGATCTTCGAAGGAGACCGATCGAGACCGTGTCTGCAGCCAGCGCCATGTGTATGTTGGAATCAACTGCGTGAACTTCGCCGTGGTCTGTAACTTTGTCTTCGTCGTCTAAAGAAGCTTAAATTTAATGCGGTTTTTTAATGGATCCTGTCTTTGCGACTTTTAACCAACAATCTTCTTTATAGACGTTATATAGTTCCATTCTTAAGGGGGTATGTCTGACGTCAAATCGAATAATAAACAATAATATATTTTTTAACAAGGAAAATTATATAACTTATTATAGGTCAAAACAATTTTTTATACTTTACATATACACATATTTTGGATAAATGTAGTGCTCCCCATTCTCTTGGTTCCTGATACTATCCACATGTTTGGATCACTTTATTTTTCCGAAATGATGTATGATATGTATATTTAAAGTATAAAAAATTGTTTTGTCGTATAGTAAGTTACATAACTTTTCTGGCAAATAAATATATTGTTGTTTTTAACAGGATTCAACTCAGATTTAACTCCCAAGTACTTATCAGCTACTTTTCACATTAAAAAAAATAGCACAAGTGTCTATTATGCATCGTGAATAGCGTATACTTAGGTGACTCTTCTTCGCATGTGGCTCTCGGTTGACCCAATGGCGTTGCTCTTGGACTTTTTCAGCCTGGACCCACCCGTCTCGAAATAACAAGGCGAATTAACGAAGCGACTTGGAATTATTTTTGGACCTGTTCTCGTACGAGCATGCAGCCAAGCATGTGTGATACAAACCGACAAAAAATACTGCGCCTGCTCGTACATAGTATGAAAAAGTGATATGTCCTTGTGCTAAATTTAAAAAACTCCTTTTTCGTTCAATACATTGGGCTTGGTTATTATTGCGATGCTGCTGCTGCAATTGTAAACAGCAATTGTAATATTTATTTTCACAACTATAAAATAAAATACAAAAGTCAAAATTCAACTTGTTCGTTCATTCTAGAAATAATTCTCAATTTCCTCATAATGAATGTGTGGCAAACTCTTCCTGCAAGACATGTTTTGAAAAATATCGCTCTCAGGCTTTTTGAGCTGATCTCGCTGCGTGTCAATGACCTATCGAGCTTTCAAGACTATTCAAAACATCGGAAGCTTAATCTCGTTTTTCCAATTATTAATTAATTTGTCCTGAAAGTAACTCAGGTTTTCTTTCAAATATAAGCATTGCTAATACTTGATATTCTATCCAGAAAGTGATAACGTTGAAAGTTATTTTCTTACTCGTGTAGTTAAAAGTTCGACTGGGGGAGTTTACACGAAAATACTTTTATAGCATCGCGTGTCACGTACCACTTGCTTCTCTCTACATATATGTATATACCTATAGATCGAATAGGTCCGCGCGCTCGTAAAACTCCCTCCGACACATCACGACCAATGAAAAATCGAGCACGAATCGTAAAACTACGCTCGGCCTCTCTCTCTCTCTCTCTCTCTCTCTCTCTCTCTCGTTATTTCCGTCGTACGAATTGAGTGAGAACTACGCCTTGATTCTCTCAAGCGACTTGCCGGCGACGACAGAATTATTCCTGAATGTTCATGTTGGTACACGGAACGTAACAAATCGTAAACTTGAGTTCCTCTGACAAATGATGGTTTCTGTGTCGTGATTTACTGCATTTTCAGGAGAGTATTGTCAGGTTCCCTGTAAATATTGGCAGATTTGATAGCTCGTGCCAGATATAGAAGCTGCCAAAATTCAGTTATCTTTCTTCGCCATCAATTCCGGGTTATCTAATACAGAGTAAACACACTGCGTATTGTTCTTGAATTATATCAAAACACGTTGTGTTACGTTAGATTTCGCTTGAAACTGATAACAGCCTTCACATTACATAACGAAATAAGCAAGTTTTCTTCTGATATTCTATTAGAGCCACGTGTCTAATCTCGATGTGAAAGATGTATACCCACGAAATATACCAGATATAAGAGATGAGTAATCCTCTAAGGAAAAAGTAATTTTCGTACCCAAGACGCAGTTGGATTAAGAGACACATTACAGACTCACTCTCTACGACGCATTCCAACAGATTTACAGAATCACGACTCGCGCAAGCCGCAACAATATTCGCATCCACCTCATTCCTCCAAGTCTGTTCTCCCAATTTTTCAGCACATCGTATTCGCCTCCTCCTCTGTATAGCTTCTCGAAGCAACGCATACTCGCGAATCCGCAGGCGCGCACGTTTCGGTTATATAATTACCGCACGAAATTAATCTGCCTTGCGCGACGACGATTCGTGTCAAGGCGAGAGAGCGCCTCGCGGGCAGTGCGCGATTTTCACGCGCAGTATGTTTATGTGTCCCTCATGTTCGCGAGGCACAATATCGGCGATCAAGTTTTTAGAGCTACTTGTTCGATCTTCCCGATTCGCTGCTGTTGCTCGCGCAAAGTACGAGCGAAAAATTTTGGGCAAATTTCAATTTATTCATCGAGACATAGATACTTGGTGATCCTTTTCTGTCGTCAGGTCCTTTCACAATCCACCTCTTGCCGATATTTTACGTGAGATAGTTCTGATGTTTCAGAACACTGTATTATATTCATCAGCTTTCATTGAGACTCGAAAAAGTTCTCTTCTCTCGAATGAAACGTATATTAGGCTCCCTTTTGAATTCATTAAAATTTCAATTGCGTAACATTTCATAAGAGCCCCAGCAAGTTTTAGAAGTTTTCGAAGTATATTTGTTATACATATTATGACACTAGCAGCGTCGCTTAGAATTAGATTACATAATGCATATAATGTTATCCCCGTATTGGTACGAATTCTCGGTTGGAATTCCATCACAGACTCTCCGAGGATAATTCATTTGTTTTGAAGCAAAAGTTGTTTAAATTTAGAAGTCGCGCATATACGCATGCATTAATATGCAAACTATGCATGCGCTCGGCAGCGTTCAGTGATGGTGTTTAACGAGGTGTTTAAGCTATTTTTAAACCGGATGAGATTCTACGAAAGCTCCCAACTGCCCATCGAGATCAACAACTCGATTATCCTCTGCGAGCATATCTATAATACTGATGTCTCTTTGACTCTATATTATACGCGCCGTGTCCTTCTTGATTCTTCACACACTATACGAGCCAACCTTATAAGAAAAAAAGTCACACATATATCCAGCGTATACACACGCGCGCGAATCCAGTCGTAATAAATAATTTATGAACGCGTGCGCGCGTCTCTATAAATATTTATTGCCGAATATATCTTGTCTCGCCCTGCATCGTCCAACGATTAGCCTTTTACAATAGAGATCCGCACAATAGCCCGAGTATAACCTACTGTACACGTACATATTATATACATATACGTATATAGAGACGCTCTCGTTACGTAAGGCATCAGCCGCTCAGCTATAAGTCAGCAACGAGCGCCAATTGCGAATTGTGCGTCCATGTAAGGTCTAAGGCACACACACACACACACACACACACATCAGCGCCGCGCGTGTGCGTGTTATACATATATATACGCATGTTAGCATCAGGCTCTCCGCATCCTATTTTCGTCGGATTACGCTATACTTATATCAAGACGGAGAGAATCCAGTCAACTCCAAGCGAAACTCCGATACTGCTGTGATGGCTTTGTCCTGATTTGATGAATGTATACGCGGCATATATAACACTGCGTCTCCTGGAAATTTCTCTGTCGCACTGAATGCTCGGAATAATCGGATTGATGTTATATGGATCTAATATAGTAATAAAGTGTGTTGCGAGATGGCTCGGAAATATACTTTATTACGAAGAGGACGAGAGTTGAATATGTATATATTATATATAAACAGCTAAATAAGGCAACGTAATTGCGGAGCGATATAACATAACATCTCTGTTATGGCTAAATCTGTTATGCTGTGAGAAAATAATTAGAATGAAGCTGCTGTTGTAAGTATAATCGTCGTTACGCACCGAGTTATGAATCGCGTATACTTGAGAGGAGGCACGTACACTTTGTTACACATTTAGGCGCGATTTCGATTTAGTACAAGCTCTATATATAATATAACGAAGTTTATAATACGTTTATATTGAACAATCATTTAACACGCGTCTAATTGTTTCCTTTTTTGTTTATGTTACAGGTGAGTTACGATGAACCCTACTACACTATAGATGAGTAAGTTCCGCACCACAGCGACAAATGTTATACTGGTAAATTGAAAAAGAAAATTTATTTATTCGACTCCAATAATGGACTTTATCCAATCGTCGCCGACAGACGGATGATATCAACCCGACAAACATCCAAAAAATCACCGAAAATTCTCCGCCGCATAGCGAAGCTCTCTCTCTCTCTCTCTTCCTGTCAAAAAAAAAGTAGTCTCCGCCGAAGAGAAAGAACAGCACCGACTCCAGCGTTCCAAAATTAGCTCTCGTCTGCCGTTCTCGGCCCTTGCCACCGCCCACCCCCCTTGTATACACAAGTCTATCCGCCCGACGCTGGAATTAATTCTACCGCGCGCGCGTGTACGCATGAAATTGGCCGGCCGTTTGGCCACTCTTGGTATTTCGCTTGGTGATATAGCTTATAGACTGCGTACGACCTTACGTAACATTGCGCGGACGTCTCGAGTCCGCTTTTTATTAGTCATATGCGATGCCTGATGCTTATTCGTCAATATGATTCACTGTTTATTCCCCGATGAAGTGATGACTATATAGGTTAATCCGGACTTATTCATCTTGGTCTGATGGTATTAGACTTTTGTTGCTAGAATTATATGTTTTAGGTGCAATTTATGCGCGCTTTCAATTTAAAGCTCAGAATTTTCAATTATTATAGGATCTGTAACGAATATCGCAAAAATCAAGAATGTTTCGAATACTCTGGACAAATACATTTTCAAAGTTCACTTTATTCTGTTGATTATCCTTAAGAGTCGGATCGCTGAAAAAAAAAGAATTGACTGCGATTTTCCGCGTACTGAATCGAGTCGCCTATATAGCGCGAAATCTCGCTCCGTGTGTTTCTTCACGCGAGAACGAGCAGGCGAGCGAACGGCCGTATAGTTGCCGCCGAGATGAAAGGATTTTACAAGCCTCGCGAGTTGCCTAATTCGTAATTGCACTGGCTAAAAGAGAATTGCTTAATTCGCGTTGCCACACTCGCACGAGCTACTCGGCTTCTTTTTGCCGCTATACGAAAAGTTGTTTGTCGAAATACTTAACTATATATATGTATATACATATATATTTGATGCATATAATACGTTAACTCGTAATATACGCGTGTCTCAGCTGTTATTGTTTGCGGTCATTTTATAAGCGGATTGACATCAAACGATGATGAGACTCTGCTTTTGCTGGCCATTATGAGGAGGACGTAAGAATATTCGTCGAGTATCAACGAATTGCATCGCTGCACGTGATGATAGATCACTATGCAATCGAGTAAAGAAATTGATAAACTTAACGCAATGGATATTCGTGCCCTACTGACTATCTAATCCTCTATACGCGATTACATTGTATAACATGCAGATAATTGTCGATGCAAAAATAATAGATTTCGAAATAACTGATACGACCGACATGTTAGTAAATTGCGAACTACTATTATTCTTCGAAATCGTCGTTCGTAGTTTTTGTTTTCTTACATAAATTGTTTGTCACTGATTGGCACAAGGTTTTCATTAAAAATTCATTGTATACGTTTTCATTATCCTATACCTGCGTGCAGTTGTGCGTATATCATTTTCGCATTTTTCTTATCTCGCAAGATCCGTCAAAGATATTCTCATTGCGTAATGAACTTTTAGATTGTCAACGTTCTCAGGCCATAACGATAATCGATCCTCGGCGTCACTTTTTGCGTCACTCGGCAAAAAAAAAGCATCGATTCGCCCGAAAGACAACGAGCCTTGGCAATAAATTA
>UCQR01037385.1:7039-20145 GCA_900474235.1 Cecidostiba semifascia | reverse complement strand
ATGTAAGACAACACTTGACTAATGAACAAAGACAGATAAGCCATTGTTACAGTGATATCTAAAATCCATCCCCGGACAAAAACAATATTTTCTTTGAAATCTAATTCTCGAGTGCTCTGACTTCGACGACGACAGCGCATATAGTGTGGGAGCATCGAGCGAAGATTTTTTCTTCGGATAATCAAAGAGTGGAAATTCAAAGAGTATTCTTTATTGACACAAAAAAAAATTACTATATAGTAAAATAGATCATCAGTGCCATTTCACAATCTTTGATAAATTAAAAGTCATTGGCCGAAAATAATGGAAAATAAAACTAAAATAAAATATTGGAAATTTTTATAGCCTCAGACAAGGTTGAGTATTTTACCGTAATAATTCACAGAAACGGTTCTCTTAGAGCTTTTCGCTTTGGATTTCCCCTTTTTAATTATTGTATATACATAATTGTATCTGTGATGTTATTAAATAAACTTTACCATATTTAAAACGACATAAAGTATGTATTTAAATATATATTGGAAATACGAAATTCTTCCTTGCTGTAACATTTTAATACTAATCACTGTACAATCAAATTTTTAGACATAAAATGAAAAAAAAGTATTTAGCATGGAAAGTAATGGTTTACAAAATTTTTTTATGACATGAATTAGTGACACATCAGTTAAATTTAGGAAAGTTTAAAATAGCATGTAGCGGACAAAATCTAGACATAGCTTTGACAAAGAAAATTGAAAAAAAAATAAATTGATAAAATTATTCTAAAATTGATGTATTTTGTATTTTTTTGTATGCTTAAAGATACATGTGATTTGTACGATGCATCGGATTTAATGCTAAGGAGTACAGACATTGCTGAAAGCTAAAATTTTTAATATTTTTTATTTTCTTAGAAATGTTATATACCGATAAATGTAATTTATGCTTAATAAACTTGAGTCTGATAAAGAACAACTTATGTGTAACAAAGAACTGAAATTTCATTCGAGATGTGAATCTATGTAAAAATATTATAATTTAAATAATGCATGTACTTATTTACTTAAAATGCATCTTAAATTATTCTACATAGGATCATCTTGTCAGCGTTAAATTTGTTTTCATTGCAATAATGAAAGTGCAAAACTTTAGTTTTCATTAATATTCTTGATTATTACAAATTTAAAAAAAATCAAATGATTGGTTGCTCATGTGACATGTTTTAAGAAAACCCCTACTCTTAATTGTATCGAAAATGTGCAAGTATTAATTGATGAAAAATAAAGTAATTATAATTAAGCTTGATTAAGTTACGCATTTTAATTAGTACTTACCGTTGGTTTTAGAATAATTTATTGACATTTTGCTTATCAATTATAATTATATTTTGTTCTGCATGTCGAGCGCATCACTTTACTATTTATTATTTTCACAAAGAAGCAAATGTAATATAAAAGAATACAAGTCTCTACACTAAGATATAATTTATATTTAAGAAACTACCAAAACTGTTAAAAACACGTGTTTCTCCATTTCTATCTAAAAAAAAGAAATCACCAACCATCAGCAGCGAAAACCAGAAAGCTTTCACTTATCAATCGATGTCGAGCTTTTTAAAGCTGCCCTCGATGCCGAAAAGGTCGGAGGCGTCCTTGGCCTTACCGGGTCGCAGTGACTCGTCAATTCGCATCGTTGCCCCCTCTTCGACGAAGTAGTCACGGTTTTCGTCGAATTTCTTACTGACTTTGCTGAAGAGATCGTAAATCGAACCACCCTTACCGCCAGCCTCATCTGGCAGAATTTCAACGGGAATATGTTTAGCAATGCTGTCCAGCGTTGGGTGCAAGTACAACTGAAAAGTGAGTTTATAGTTTTTTTTTTACTTATATAAAAATTATAATTCTAATCAACAGGTTTGATGCGTCTGATCGCACTCAGAATCCATATCTACTCTAATCATGAACATCACATAAGTTGAAACATGTTCATTAAAACTATGCTGTGCTTTCAGAAATTGATAAAGATACCGACCATATCCATGAACTCCTTCTTCAGGAAAGGCTTCATAAGACCCAAGATGAAGTCCATGGCAGAAGTAGTGTTCATGAAGTGTATGGACTTAATTCTGAAAGGCACAGCCTCCTGAAGATAGAAGAGGTACTTCTTGACGCCAAGCGGTGGTATTCGTAGAACGTGGGACATTTGTACACCTACGATATCGCAGACGAGCACCTGTCCCTTCATCGTACCGTGTTCGATCAGCCACAAGTCCAGTAACATATTAAATACCTTCATACCTTCGTAGTAATTGAAACGATCCACGTCGAAGTTCACCAGTCGTACATAGACCACCCGGTATCCCTCGGGTGTCAGCTGATCCAGGGGAACTGCGTGTCTAAAAGTGTAAGGGTATGACAAGTTTTTTTTATATTCAAATTTAAATATTTTTTTTTAGTCTTATTATCTTACAAAGTTTCCATAGTGTATTTGATGTCACGGCATCCAATGGGATCTCTGTTGTGAAAGATTTCCGAGAAGTGAGTTCGAGACGAGTAGTAGTTCTCCATGCAGGTTTTCGTTGGTTCCAATCGATAATAACAGCTGTGCAGAAAAATAATGAGATCGCTGTCGGGGATGTTTTTGGGGTAGTGAGGTTGCTTTTTGACCCAGTCTCTCAAGTGTTGTAGGTCATCTTCCTTCAAATCCGGATTTTTTTTAAACTCCTCCTCTACGGATACCCTCTTTATCGTGTTCATTTTTATTTTATTTTTGTTCTACAAAAAACAGAAAATAGATATAGTATACCTAAACAGTAATTTCAGATACGAGTATTTTCCATTGTAGTCATTGTAGAAAAGCGTGAAATATTGCGAAAGTAAAAAATGAAGGATGTGTGCGTGAACGTATTGCCGTGAAAAAATGTTGGAGATCGATTCGACCTCCATACTGACAGGATAAAATTAAGAAAATTACCGATCACTTCTAAATGTAGCAGTTTTAGTATTGCTTAATCACTGTGCCACTTTGCACATTAGTCCAAGTTGTCTCTTAAGATTTGTCAAGTTTATAATTGTGAATCTAATACAGAAAGGTATACTCGTTTCTGGGATTTTGTTTTTCCTTTTACACTTTGCTAATTTAGTATATTACGATACTAGTGGCATAAGTCGTACTTTACGGCACGGCGTGTATAAGCGCCCGAGGGCAACGAGTGCGCTTAACGCCGTGCTATAAAGGACAACTTATAACACGAGTATCGTACGATATTTTATAGCACTGTCTAGCATAAATCCTCTGTCACGCCTATCGATTAACACGATGCCGCAAAGGACTACTTATGCCTTATGCCACCGGATAGGTGTGACATAAGTGAGGATTTATGCCACTCAGTGCTATAAAATGAAGTTATACGGACAACCAACCCCATCCACGAATTTCGTTTTTCGAATAAAACTTAAAACTAAAAGAAAATAGAAAACTCACCGTAAAAAGAAAAAAAGTTGCGCCACACCTGTGCGTGCTACAAGTGTTCGACAAACACTAAGAACTGACACTCGACGCCAGTTCTTATTTTCATAAAACTGCCACCATCATCCATCTGCAGATATGTACCAGCAAAAAAAGTGACATACCTATATACGTACAGCATCGCGACGACAAAACCGCTCGAGTCTCGCGGGGTAGGTTATTATATCAATTCAACATGCGTGAGCTAAAGAAACATAGATTATAGATAAATAAGTATAGGTATATTATATCGCACGCTATTGCCGAATGATGCCTGTACGAATTTCAAGTAAGTTGTGTATATAATATACAAATAGGACAAAACTATTGTAGGCGCTATAGCCCCAACATTTTTTTTTTTTTTGACTCATTTCTAGTATACTTTGTGATAGGATGACTCCTTTAAATAATTGAATATAAGCTTTGTCAACCTTGTTATTAGAATAAATAAATTTTCAAAATTATAAATGTATGAGGGTAAGAAAGAAAAAAATTGTTCTATGAATACGGTTAACAAAATTATTATCTAATCGCTCATTATCCGACGTTACGAAGCGCAAAAAAGTTTAGGATAAAGTCTCTTATGAGGATCAGTAGGATAGCCTGACGTAAATAACATGTTACTTACACTCCATTTGCCGTCGCTGCACAAAAAATCGAGTCGTGTATATATGTAGTTACGATGATAATGAAAAATTTAAAATTACAGACGACCACATCGTCTACTTTGACTAGCAGTAAACAAACTTAGATGAAGAAGTAATTCATCAATTTATATTAAGTGAACCAGTACGACTGATGTAGACTGTAAAATGGCGAGTATTAAGTTAAGCTGACAGTTAAAAAAGTAAGATTATCCTGTTTATTATTATTGTTTTGAAGATTTACAATAATTTTTCCCCTAATTTACGACGAACATAATAATACAAAACTTTACATTAATAGAAAAACTATGTATAATAAACGAGAATTATTATAACGTTAAGAATAACCTGTTTTGATTCGGCAGTCACTGGTCTAAAGTCGATTGAAATTTATATACACATTCAATTTTTAATCACGAGTGCATGTATCACAATTTTTCTCCAAACTTGTATTTCTAATTATGCCATAAACTCGAGTGCTAAAACTAAACAATAACTAATAGTGATATAATTCCAATCATTGCATCAAGACAATCCTTGTGGGACAATCCTTATATCTAAAACAAATATGGACAAAAATCAATAACGAGCATTTTAATAACAAATAAATAAAACATGAACACTCACATCAATCAATGTCGAGTTTCTTGAAGTTACCATCAATACCAAAGAGATCATTGGTTGACTTACGAGGACGTACGGCCAAGTTCATCCGCATCTCCGCCTCCTCAGCTAAGAAGTACTGACGGTGGTCCTCTAAATTTTTAATTACCTTTTCATTCATTTCAATGATTGGGCCAGCTTTTCCACCCGATTCGTTCGGAAATATCTCAATAGGCATATGCTTCTTCAAACTATCCAAAGTAGGATGCACGTGAATCTACAAATCATCAGTACATATTATTTGTCAGAAAAAAATCTTAGCAAACCAGGTCAAGGTACCAATAACCTTGTCCATAAGCTCCTTTTTCATAAACGGCTTCATTAGTCCAATAATGAAATCCACAACAGGAGTAGTATTCATGAAATGCACAGCTTTGAGCCTGACCGGGTTCGCCTCCTGTACATAGAATAGGTACTTCTTGACCATAACTGGTGGGATCCGAAGAGCATGTGACATCGTCACACCGGTCAGATCGATGTTTAACGCTAAACCCTTCATTGTACCATGTTGAACCAACCACAAGTCCAGTATCATCAGAAGTAAGCGAACGCCGTCGTTGAAGTAAAATCGTTCTACCTCGCAATCGATGAACTTTGCGTAAAGGACGCAGTAGCCTTCGGGAGATTCCTCTGGAAGAGGAATCATACTCCTACGATTTTTCATACAGAATTTATAAAAAAAAAAATCGATCTTTGCAGGGGAGGTTGTAGAAAAACAAATTGTTTTCCTTTTGTTTTCTTCTGCAACCAGCCTTGTGAAGATTGATAGACGTCCATGTCTTAAGTGTATCGTTAATCAATCATCACCGAGAGATAAAATCACAAATGTACAAACTATAAATATAGTATTGAAGATATTTACATAGTTCCCATAGTAGATCGAAGCTCCTTAGAGCCCAAAGGATCTCTGTTACTAAAAAACTCGGTTACGAGTGTCCTGCAGGTGTAAAAATTCTCTATGGCCACCTTCGTTGGCTCGAGCTTGTAGTAATTGTTGTGAAGGAAATAAATGAGATCTTGGTCGGGAATGTTCCGAGGATAATGAGGCTGCTTCGAACTCCAGTCCCTTAGATGCTGTAGATCGACTTCCTTCAGTTCGGGATTTCTTTTAAACTCATCCCGCACTGAAGGCCTTTTCACGGTGTTCATGCCGGCTTTTGCTCTCTCTCTCTCTCTCTCTCTCTCTTTTATTCTGTAAACACAAAGAAATTTTATTTGAGGGAACGAAAGTAAAAGTGAACAAATCTTGATCTTATAATTGAAAATACGTGCAGTGCCTTGACAACGAGCGAATAAATTTCACGACGCTGTCATACGGAAAACTACTCGTAAAGCATTTTGACCTCCGCGATGATAAAACGAAATAAAAAAACCGACGTGAAAGGCCATGAAAACAATATAGTTTCTTTCAACATTTTCTTGTATAAATTCAAATTAATATTTCTGCGACATGTACATACATATAGAAGTGTAAGAGAGTCATATGCATTACATTATTATCATATATCTGCGATCTCTTCTTCCCAGTTCTCTATTATATCATATCACAAAAATTGTTTATTATATCATCAAAGACATCAATAAAAAAAGACACTCAATTAAAGCATTCCAAAGCATCAGCTCGAAAGATCAATATAATCCAAAAGAAAAAAAATATCTTATAAAACTAAAAACCCGAGAATCCGTAAAAACTGACCTGGGCGAAGATGAAAACAACCAGCGTTTAGTCGAGTGCGCGCTCTGGAAGTGCTTGCTAAATACTGCTCTCGTCGACCGGTGTTCATTTTATTAAAAGCCATTCGAGAAAAAACTGCAAGCATCATGTACCCACAAAAGCGAGTGACAAAAGTGTACAGGACAACTTGCGCGCCGGGATATGTGTGTATATACTGCATAACACACCAGCTCTATACTATATGCGCGCAGAGAGCAGGATATAGGTATATATGTATAGGAATAATTATTAAGCGCAGCGCTATCTCACGGATATTATTCAAAAGCGGATTTTTCATTGACTCGAAGATGACGTTCGAGTATTTCTACTTGCGCTTTGTGAGAAGAGTTTGTCGCGTGAGGTTTGTTCTATTGAAAGGTGATTTTGTGTATATATGCGTACTTATATTAGATATTAGAGGATGAGGTGTATTGGATTTGCGAAGAAAAATGCAACTATCTATTGACGACTGGTTGGGGACTGTTATGACTTAGTTTTTTTTTTTTAGGTAGTCGGGTTTCTGTTGAGATAATTAATTTTTGAATAATCAGGCTTATTTTTTTGTTCCTTTTACTATGTCGCGATGTATGCAACGACTTGTACATAATTATAAGATACTTTAATGGTTGAAGTAAGCATAGATTTCTTAACATCCATTCTATAGTATAAACTATAAATTTAATAAGCTATACTTTCATTGAATAAGATCACCAGATGTAAATATATATGTTTCTAGAGGTAATATAAACATGATAAATTGAAGGATTTTTATCAGCGCTGGACGCAAATCCGGATTGAATACACTATATATTATTTATTTAAAAACCATTCTTCTAAAGTTTGAGACTCTCAAATACAAAATAAAATCAGTATATCATAACCATAGAATACAAAACGAGTAAAAGTAATTAACTAAATTTAGATACCCCATATCAGTCAATGTCAAGCTTCTTAAAGCCACCTTCAAATTTAGAATCGTTGTTGGCGGACTTGTTGCCCTTACCAGGACGTAGCGATTCATTTATTCGCATCTCCTTCTCCTCGGCCAGAAAGAACTCGCGATGTTCCTCGAGATTTTTCAAGACTTTTTCATAAAGTTCGCCGACCGTTCCAGCATTGCCACCTGCCTCGTTTGGTAGAATCTCGATGGGCACGTGCTTCTTCAGACTTTCCACTGAATGATGAAGATGGAACTGTGAAATCCGACAATATAATTGCAATCATTAATTGTTATGAATCAAGTGTATCAATCACTGACCATATCCATGAGCTCCTTCTTTATAAAAGGTTTCATAAGACCCAAAATAAAATCCATAACCGAGGTGGTATTCAAATAATGCAGAGCCTTGAGCCTGATCGGAGCAGCTTCCTGCAGATAGTAAAGAGACTTCTTGACACCACTCAGAGGAATCCGTAAAGCATGCGACATTCTCACACCATGAATATCACATATCATGACGTGTCCCTTCATTGTTCCTTGTTGTAAAATCCACAGTTCGGCTATCATATGGATCAGGCGCATAGTATCGTAATAGAAAAATCGGTCCACCTCGAAGTTTATCAGACGCGTGTACAGCACACCGTAGCCCTCGGGTGTCCTCTGCTCGAGAGGCAATACGCACCTGTATAGTTTTTGTAACAAAATTTCTTATTCATAATCGCCGCAACTCTCGTGTTGATTCAGCAAAGAAGCTATATTATATACCGATTTACGCAAGCGATATAACGTAAAACGTATTTATTCAGTATTTACGCAGTCGATTATAATTTTTATATGCATATAATAATATTAGATAGATATAAAACAGAATGTCTTACACAGTACCCATAGCCGTTCGAAGAGCCTTGCAGCCGACGGGGTCCCTGTTGCTGAAAAACTCCGGGGTGTGTGTTCGGCAAGTGAGAAAATTCTCGATGGTGGTTTTCGTCTGCTCGATCTTGTAGTCACTGACGTGGAGAAAATAAATGAGATCTTGGTCGGCGAATTTCTGAGGATACTGCGGCTGCTTCGAATACCAGTCTCGTAGATGCTGTAGATCGGCTTCCTTCAATTCGGGATTTCTTTGAAATTCATCCTGAACCGATGGCCTTTTCACAGCGTTCATGTTTTGGCTTTTGTACTTTTTTAAGTCTATATAACAAACACATACGAGGGGATTTTATCGAGTGCGTATACGTGGAATGAAATTAAAAGCAAAAAGAATATCGCGAGTGTGTAACCTGCGGATCTATATACTGCAATGATCAAGCACAATTTTGAAAATTTCCTTATTGTTCGTACGAAGGGTGCCAGATGGAGCTTGAAATTTTGATTTAAAAAAATCAAGAGTCCTGCGAAAATAACGAAATACACCTCGCAATCATCTGATGCTTATATCTGGATCAATTATTAAAAGATACTGATATTGAAGAAGTCTTTGGAAATGTCCGCGGAGTTGCTAAGTAGAAATTAAAATAGACTCACTATATATGACCTTATATTATATATGACCTTATAATCAATTGCAATTTGATTGGTGATTCAAATGTTTTACCAATAACATCGATATCATCAAGCAAAACATTTTCAATTTTTCATCCAAAGTATATAATCCACAACAGTCGTTTGCTAATGCTCACGTATATACTTTGTTTAAAAATACATTACGTGAAGTTGCTTGACTGGGTTATTTGGTATATAACAGAGCAGCTGTCTCGCATATAGAAATTAGAAAAAAAAAGAGATGGAGAGTGGTCTACCTTGCTTCCACGGGTCATCTCTCGGACGCTGGGTGGAAAAACACAAGGACACGCGAAGCAAACTCGCTTCAATATCGAAGTGCTATATTATACATCTCCTGCAGGTTTTACACTCGCAATATTCCTGGCTGTCCGAGATTCATATGCTATAAATCTCTATACGATATATACAACTTTGTTATCTTCTCGTTATAATGTATTGTATATTAGCAAATATTTCATTTAAAAAGCATCCCATATCATCAATGAAAAATCGATATCTAAAAACAAGAGAATATCCGGAAAAACTCACCAGTATGACGATGGGCGAAGATGAAAAATCGGCAGTTTAACGCGCACTCTGAAATAGTCCTCTCGTTGTTATAGGTGCTTATTTCATTGAAAGCAATTCGAGAAAAATTGCAAGCGCATCATATGTGCATATATATAGTCATAAAAGTGAGTGACTAAAGTTTATGTTAGGTATAGGACAACTCGCGCTACATGGACACATAAGTATAATACTGCGCATTTTAGACACAACGCAAAGTGCAGAGAGGATATATATTAGGCGAATGATAGTTCAGCGCAGCGCTATCTCACGGATATTGTACAAAAGCGGATTTATCATTGAGTCGAAGATGACGTTTGAGTATTTTTATTTGCGCTTTGTGTGGGGGGAGATCTTTTCGCGCGTGCGGTTTGATCTATTGAAAGGTACTCTAATGTATATTGCGTGTACTTACATATTATAGAAAAGGAGGTATATTTACAATAATCTACTACTGGGTGACGGTTGTTCGACGATTGTTATAACTTGCTTTATTTGGAAGTCAGTTTTTTTTTTAGTTCTTATATGTATTTACGTATAGACTTGTGCGTATAAGATACACAAGTTTTATCGTTAAAGTGATGTAAAATGTGTAAGAAGTATATTTTGATTGTTGAATAAGATTTTTTTTATTTCTGTATATTTCGTACATCGAATAATGACATTTCAAATATAATGGTATGTTTTAAATATAAAATAACGAAATAATAAATTGAAGGATCTTTTTCAGCATGCGGAGCGTAAATACCGACTAAATACACTTTATATACGTCTAATTAATTTATTTTAAAATCATTCTTGCAAAGTTTGCCGCTCTCTCACACCTAAAAACTAAGTTAATAATATACATGATAAAGCACAGAATAAAAAGTAATGATAATTGAGAAATAATTAAGCAGTAAAATAAAAAAGTACCTGCGCATATCAATCGATGTCGAGCTTCTTAAAGCTACCCTCAATACCGAACAGGTCGTTGGCGGATTTGGCTTTACCAGGGCGCAGTGACTCGTCTATTCGCATCTCCTTCTCCTCAGCCAGGAAGAATTCGCGATGTTCCTCGAGATTTTTCAAGACTTTTTCATAGAGTTCGGTGGTCGCTCCAGCCTTACCACCTGCCTCGTTTGGCAGAATATCGACAGGCATATGTTTCTTCATACTTTCCACCGAAGGGTGAAGATGTAGCTGTCAATTTCGAAAATAATTCAAATCTGTATACTCGTTGTTATAAATGCTATAACCACCATCTGTTATACCAACCATGTCCATCAGCTCCTTCTTCATAAAAGGCTTCATAAGTCCCAAAATAAAATCCATGACCGAGGTGGTGTTCAAATAATGCAGAGCCTTGAGTCTGATCGGAGCAGCTTCCTGCAGATAGTAAAGAAACTTCTTAACGCCGATCGGAGGAATGCGTAAAACATGCGACATCTGGACACCTTGAATATCGCATATCAAGATGTGTCCCTTCATCGTTCCATGCTGCATGACCCACAGATCGGCTATCATATTGAACAGACGCATAGTATCGTAATAGAAGAATCGGTCCACCTCGAAGTTGATCAGTCGCGTGTACAACACACCGTAGCCCTCGGGTGTCCTCTGCTCAAGTGGCAACATGCACCTGTATGATTTATTATATTTACGAAATTTCTTATTTATCAAAACTTCATAGCTCGATATAGATGCGCAGCGACGGAATTATAAAAAAAGAAACTATTACAACATCAGCTTATTGTTACGTAAGCGGTATATCCGTATTAAAACGTAACCTGATATGTTGCCTCAAAATTACGTACGATTATGATTATAATAAATTATGTAAAACAGAAATCTTACACAGTGCCCATAGCTGTTCGCAGCTCTTTGCAGCCGATGGGATCTCTGCTACTGAAAAATTCGGGGACGTGTGTTCTGCAAGTGAGAAAATTCTCGATGGTAGCTTTCGTCGGTTCCATTCTGTAATAATTGCTGTGAAGAAAGAGGACGATGTCTTCGTCGAGGATTGCTTTAGGATAGTGGGGTTGCTTTTTTATCCAGTCCCGAAGATGCTGCATGTCGTCCTCGGTAAGCTCGGAATTTCTCTTGAATTCTTCCTCAACGGAAGGCCTCTTCAAGGTGTTCATCTTGGTTGATCGCTTATAATACGTATATGTGTGTGTGATTCTGTGATTAGAAATTCTGATTGTTTCGATATGCGGTAATATAATTACTCGCTGTAATGTATAGATATGCGGATATTAAACGGCGCGTCTTGGCGAGGAATTGAAAAATCTTTATTATTTTTAGACAGAAAATTTCTTCAAATCGTGTGCATTGATATAAAAATTGGCTAATAATGCTAATGATCTATGAATAGTCCGTTCTCTGCTTGGACGAATTTCTTTTAGAGGATAATATTTATTGTTTCGAATATTTAAATACAGCAAAAATAAATCATATTATTATATTCGAATCATTTACATTTCTCGTAAGCAAGATTCTATATTTAGCTACTATTTTTAAACGTGGACAACTTAATTTTACTCAAGTATCCATTTTTTAACTTTTTATTTATTGAAGCACTTATATCCTTACGTTTTCTCGAGATGATGCGATATTTGTTCGCACGCCTTTCCGACAATGGCTGTATTATAACCAAATCTTTTGGTTTTAAATTTTGATAAAAAAAGATTGATTTGCGTAGAACAGTGTGTCACACGAGTAGTAATATGCGTATACACTGACAGAATTTTTCGAAACAGCGATTCACATCATAATAGAAAATCAAACTAAACTGATTTCAAATTCACTTTGGCAGCGGTTTTTTGTAATATATGCAAGTTTTTACGACATTTGAATTTCGTTTTACAGATATAGGTATATCAAAGAAAAATAACAAAGTAAAACAAAAAAGTCCCAGCTATGAAAAAGCAAAAATTCAAAAGTACACTCAAATAGAATAAAAATCATTGAAAAAAAACTCACCCAGCAAAGAAGAAGAAGAAGAAGAAGAATAAGGACGCGCTTTAGCAGTGCGCGCTGGAAGTGCTCGCTAAATACTGCTCTCGGCCGGCGGTACTTACTTCAATAAAAGCCATTCGGAAAAAACTGCAACCATCACGCGCCCACGGATGCGAGGAACAACACAAGTGCACTTATACACGCGCTGCGTTAGCACACAAAACCGCAAGCCACCGTCGCCAGGGTACGAATTATCAACGCAAGCTCACGGGACATCGACTGCGTCCGGGTATATTTTTCTCGTGTCCTGTGTGCCGCTCTAAATAGATCCATCGCGTGTGAGGATTGTTTTATTGAGGTGGTTCTTCGCATATATTATATGTCATATATAGAACATAAAAAGAAAATGCTCTTTTTGTTTGTTTTCTCTGTTAATTTTTATCAAACAGGAGCTGATTATACTTTGAAGATGGATACTTTTGAAAAAGAAGGATGAAAAATGCTTTAAAAACACTGCAATCTTTTGCATTTTCCATCCGATTTTGGCAAAACAAGACTTATTTTGATCCTTAGGAAATTTCAGGGAGAAATTCCTACCGAATAGGAC
>UCQR01037384.1:6623-25355 GCA_900474235.1 Cecidostiba semifascia | reverse complement strand
GCAAAGGCGATCGGTATTATATTGTAGGAAGAAAAGGCGCAACACGTACTGTAGACAATTCAGAACCGCAAAGTTTTACACGGTAAACTTTAATGACCGCTTCGTAATATTCGCAGGATGTTGTGAAAATGCAAATAAGCGCGCGTTGTCGAAGTATAATGCTTCTGCGAGGATCTAAAACTATCTTAACTAACATCCAGGAAATGTATACTGCTGTATTGGGATTTCTAAAAAAAAAAATATCGTCGAGTTTTTCACTATTTTATAACGTTAATATAACGAACAGTAAGAATTACTGCCAACTTCACTCAATTAACGTCTTATCAAGTATCATCTTTCTCAAGTAAATACAAATATTTACGAATATGCACCTGCGCAATTACTCTCACGACTCACGACGACGTCCTTGATGTCGACTCATTTTTTTTTCTCCGACACACAAGCTCGCGCCCCGTCTCTCTAAAAAACGAGAGGACTCGTATAGCTCCTCCGGAGGTCGACTGCGCGGAAAACGTATAATTGCGAGACGGATCCGAGGGAAAGTCGTTATAGTATTATATACACTGAATTTTCGCGAGAGACTTGGACGTGGATGTTTTATACCGGCGTTTTATATTTCTTTGAGGAGTTTGTTTTTCTTCGTTTTCACACTGGCGCTACTACGGCTTTGTTTGCTTTTGTCTTGGCTCGAGTTTTACGATTAGATTTGTTATAAAGCAAACAGATAGAGAATTCTTTTTAAAATCCACATAAAGTAAATTTAATACACTCGAAGAAATCGTCGAACCGATTAGTCTCCTCACGAGCGACGACGAGTTCGATTTTTCACGGACGAACGCGCATTCGAAGACGTCACGAATTTTACTGACAATTCGAATCGATGAAGCCTACAGTCAGTCAACCACGAAGCGCCGAAACATTTCCGGTAGTCTTGGATCAGGACTCGTCGATTTTTCTCTGTTGTGTGGTGTAGTGATGAAATTCGTTCGATGGTTGTACAATCTTATGCAATAGATTTCGTTCTCACGATATATTCATAATTATGTTGTACACTATTTTTTTTTTTTCGAGAAATATATGTGCTTTTCAGCATCAATTCCCAATAATACTCGCATTACTGGTCTTCATTGCAAAATAATTGCCAGTCAATTTAATGATCGATCAGTGAGAGGGATTTCACATCAGCGCCGCCCGATGATACCGATAATGTAAGTTCACACTGTATATAGGTATATAGGTACTATACTTCGTCAGACCTTCAACCGTCAATTTTTCTTTTCTCCATTCTATAATCGACGCTATTGTTCAATTAGAAAGTAAAAGTAAATGTTCCTTCATTTAATCAAACTGCACCTACAAAAAACAAGAAGACAACACACTCAGCCATAATTTTCAATCGTGCACAAAGTATTATACATATACCCATAATCCTCAGTCTAAGTATAGCTATATATATTATACACCTATGGATTCTCGGTGCAACGAGCAGAGTAAAGTGTGCAACCGGAAGCTCGGAATCTGGACTCAGAGAAGCTCAACGTTGCTTCCACTTTTTGCGAGTACCGCGAACTCTCCCGATGCTGCTACAGCCGCTGTTGCGTTTTTGCCGCCGTATCATCGCGTGTATATAAGGGCTCGGCGTTTGAGACACGGCGACCACAGTTATAACCTTCGCGGTCGTTATGCACCGCGACGATGCAGTTTACTCGATTTCACTGGATTACACATTTCATTTCGTTTTTGTTCGCTATTTTTTTAGGATTTATTTTTTATAATTCATTTATAATTTAGCCGAGAATTATCGTTATATTTTTAGTCGTATAGGTATATTGCGCATAAAATTTGAATAAAACTTCAGTTCGTTTTGTGTTCTTAATAGCCGGGCTTTTTCTCTATACTGCAGCTCACTATACTCGCTGAGAAGGAACGAGTATATAACGTCGGTGATGAGCTTGGGAAAAGGTCCAGTTCTCGGAGTGTTTTTTCAACGCTCTCCTCTCGTTTTATTGCCGAATCACTGCGTCGGTTTCTTTTTGACTTCAAGGGGAAGAAAAATATTTTGGCTCTACAAACGTCCTTATGAAATCTTGCTGAATTTATCCATCGAACGTCTAAATTTGTATCTTCGAGAGAGAAAAGACTGTATTCTCAAAAGTGAGTATAACAAAGAAATTGAAGCCGCGGCCATACAATCGGAAAAGCGGCATCGTATACGCGTCGAATCGTGTGTATGTGCGTTGCACTCGTTTACGCTCGTAAAGCACGAAGGATTCGCCTCTCTTCCTCCGTTTTTTCTTCTTCTTTCTCTCCATTATCCAACACTGCAGCAGCTCTTTCTCCTTGATGTGGCCGACCTCTTGAGAGGTAAGGGCATGGAACAGACGGGCAAAAAGCACGTGGTATTGGCCTCGAGTCGTTGAGCGTTGCTTAGAGAGCTTTTTTTTCTTAATGGCATATACTTATGCATGAGAAAAGTCGCGAAAGCTGATGCGATATAGTTAAATGCGATGGAGATGGTTATACTGAAGAACGAGATTATTAAAAATATTTTTACTGCAAATTACCATTGTTTTTTTATTGTGATTTATGTGCAATTCACATGTCTTATTTGCTTGAAGGAAACACGAGGAACTGGTATTGAATGGTACAATTTCAAACAGCTTATTTTAATTGTCTCTGTAAAACGGTTATACAATAGTTCTCGTCAAGGCAAACTAAACGTTTGTAAAACTACCGTTGTATCGGTTATTGATATAGGAACTATTTTAAAACCAACAATTCTTTTTAACTATTCCCGCTTGCTATCTACAGCATACACACAACTACGTCAGGCAAACATCTTCATATCCATCTCACTGTTACCGTCCAGTCTCGCAAACACCTTAATCACAAGCTTTACCCTTAACGGTAAAAAAAAAGAAATAAAATAAAACTGACGCGTATAAACCAACTTTCCCAGCCCAATCGTCGCCGCATTTCCGGTATAAGTATCACCGAGAGCACAAACTCGTTATTACGAAACAATAATGTAATTACCGGTACCTCCTACACGTCTGCCGCATGACTGAGCGTCGTATGGATATACAATTCACACACGAACGAGCCTCTGTGAGCATATGCCATCAGACGTCTCTGATAAATACTTTGTTGCGCGAAGCTCTATACGTATTTGGCCGGGTTAATTGGATTTCGTAATGATCTGCCTCCCCGAGAGTATATAGCGCAGAAGCTTGTTAGAATCTAAATAAAGGATTTGATGAGCATCGTTTGTATCGGGGCAAATTTGGAGCAGCGGCGCTTTTCCTAGGTTGAAATTCATCTGGGTCGTCGTTATAATGTAACGTATGTATACGAAGGTCCATTTTCAAACTGGGTCTATAATTGCATTTCACTTGATTTTGGCAGAATATCGCGTATGACTGTATGTTAGGGGGAGTAAAAATAACAAAAGTTTGAGAGAATATCAAAGCTTCTGGAGCATTAAAAAGTCGCGGTCAGCCGCAATTATGTTTTTTTTTTTTATAGCTCGTGGTTTGCGTCAAAGCGTTGTTCTTTAAGCATTGAGTCGTTAAAATTCTTCACCTTCGAAATTATCGAATTATTTCGTAAGGCGATCAAATATAAAAATATTGAGCTGAAGTCCGAAAGCAATAAGCTATACGACCTTAGACTCTCGTCGACGAGTCCTTGAGTTTATTCCAGGTTTCTAATCTACATCTGATTGCATCTAATCTTCATTACCATATACACCCCGACTCTCTCTGACCACGCTATACACACCTCATGCTAGCCTTGCGACCCTTTGCTTTAAAAAAATTCCATTAATACGTGCTGGAGACCGAGTAATAAACAGCGAAATCTCGCTCGGAGAGTATTTTATTGAACGCAACCCCGGAGTTGCGATTTCCACTTGTGTGTATAAGTACCTTCCGCCATGCGTGAGCGTTTGATATAGTATGGGTTTATTTTGAATGATGTATTCATATGCACTCGCCTGAGCGTTTTTTTTTCATTTATTTACACGTGGCATGCTTTAACTTAATTATTAACCTTTGTGTTGAACGAAGTGGTATCGAGTTTCTATTTTCCGATCTAAAAGAAAACATTTTTTAAACCGTCCATAATCCAATTATTATGCTTTGTAGGTATACGTTCAAGCCAGTTCTACAAAGAACTTGAAAAAAAAGTCACAAAATCAATTTCGCAGAGTGAGATTGCAAAAAAAAAACAAAAGAAAAATGAAAACTCCAACCACGCGAGAAAAAAGAAAAAGCACCTCGTGGCCAGTACACACCACTATACCCTCGAGCAAACCAACCAGGACGATCGTCGCGTGCGGCATCAGCAGCAGAAACTGTAGCTTTCGTTCTTGTGGGGGGTGCAGGTTATCCGTTTCCCTCGTAGCCGCTCTGCTATTGCTCTCTGGGCTGACCGCAAACGCGTTTCGTTCTTTATTGATTATTTCGCCAGGTGGAGGTTGTACTCCTTATAGTAGACAGGACGTCGCCAGACATGTGTATGTAAGCGACTCGATTTGCGTTGTATTGTGTTGTCTGTGTTGTCTTACGCTGTCTCTTGAATTTTCGTTATGGAAGATTCTTTCAATGCTGAAATCCTTTTGAATTTCAATCGGATACGATGGTTGGCCGAATGAGAAAAGTTTTAATTGGTTATACATCAGCGACAAACTGATATTTGAAAGTATTAGTATATTTCGGTTCAAAGTTTGTAATTAGCTGATATGGCTTTATATGTATATCGTTTAGTTGTTTCGTTCCATTATTTCCTTACGTAATCATCTCTTCGCTGTTGTTTTTTTTCGAGGCTTCCTATTCTGCTTCGATAATTTTATGGACGCGCGTCGTCGATCAGCGTTTATAGTTTATGAATCTTTTTGCGTATCGATTGGTTCAACAATTCTCTTCGATAATTTGCATAGATCAAAGGATAGCTATTATGCGCTACAACTAATTACCATGAAGTGGTTAACAATTAAAATTCGCTTGTGTAATTGCGTTCGTTCAGCTGATCGATAAAAATTACGCTCGAAGGTCAGCCGAGTATATTATTTATTTTAATTTTTTTTTTAAACGTCTTTTCTCTCGCACCTGTTTGGCGTAGGGTCAATCTGTTCCATTCGCTGAAGGCATTCCAGACTCAGTAAGAACAACAACAGCAGCAGGTGACGACTGCAGGCGCAGGAAGCCATAACAGGTCCTTTTTTTTTCTTCACGCAAAACCACATGCGTTTCGCGGTGTCTCCGTGCACCATTAAGTCGATCGAGTATACCGAGAAAAGGAGTAATTACTATCAATTTTCCATCAGAACTTTTTTATCTGAAAAAATCGATATACTCGATCAGAAAGTTTCTTTTGGCAAAATCGCTCCAGGAATATCGTTACTCCCAAACTCGAAAACAGTCTGTTGACTTCGACCTCGAGCTTTGATTCGATTTCGTCGCAAGCTTCCCCGGAAATTTGTAATTTCATGCAACAGAGCAGTTTCACCAGCAGCGGAGACCTCGTGATTGAGTTACCGGCAGTTTCTCTCGCTTCGCCACTTTTGCAAATCTCTCCGCGAGGGACAACGCTTTCAGCGTCTCCCTATAGTAACGTCGGACATCCAGCGGTGTCGAGAAATCCTGAGGGAAGCGACATTTGAATTGTGCATGTATTAACCAACGGAATGGGAATAATGGACCTGCCAGTTTCATTTTCGACAGTATACGGGCGAATTCATTTTCTGGATACTTGTATGCGCTAGAGAAAATATTGTAGAAAGTGCGAAGAAGTCTATTTTTCTCTTTAGACAGTGAATGAATTATTATTATTCTTTCTTTCTGTTGCAAGTACGCTCGCTCTGTAAAATATATACGGCTTAGAAGTAAGGTATTCCGAGAATTCGCAAGTATAAGACGCTTTTCAATTAATACTCGCTACTTGAAGGAATTCATCCATAAGAGAGTTTACTTCTTAAATATTTCCGTAATGCTTTTACAAACAAATGATCTTCATCTTCATTGCAAAGTACAAGTATCTTATGAACGAGTGGAATAATTTTATCTCAGTATAGTACTCTTTAGTGATAATTAGCTACACGAGTAGCTCGTATATCGCTCACTTGTAACGTCAGGCTTCAAGTGCTTCTTATTAAAGAGAAATTTTCCCTTTAATCCTTCACCGCCCACGAAAATAACAAACAGCGATGACGCGCCAAGTTTCAGGAGCTATGCGTATACTCGTCAGTTTACATGCGCAGAATTAACGCAATTTTTCCCGTAACAAAGTTAAATTTCTCAAATCATCATCCATACAGCCCAAACCTACCATCCTCCTCCCTCCAATTCCAATATTATTCCCAATCCCCACATCACAGTCCCGTCACAAGCCTGCCGAAACTTTTAGTAAGCTTCGATGCTTTTTGACAGCCACCACCACGACGTTCTCGTGCTTCTCAGTACACCAGGATGTTCCGCCTGTTACCCCCACAGACGTACACACACGTTATAGATAGAAAGGCACGCCTAGAGACTGCAGGCGGCTGTATGTAGCGGCAAGCGGATCATTGACCCGGGCGATTACAGTCGCTATACTATATATACCACTGCGATGCATGCAGCGGAGCAACGCCAGGTGCGGAAGGGACTTTGTGTATGTAGGTATATGTGTGTGTATATGTGTGTACCAGAGCCGATCCCTGTTTGTTTTGCTTTCGAAATGCGCAGCGTTTGTGGGTTAAGATAGCGGATAGTATGGATGGGTCTTTGTTGATTGAACGATACGTCGTAGGGTAATTGCTTTGTTTGGATGCGGTTGGATAGATGATTTTTTTTTTGGGAATTTTTGTTCATAGAAAATAAAAATTGAACATTTAATTAGCTATAGCTCCGCTTCCGCATTATTTCTGAAGTCTCGAGGTCTCGTATACTCACTCTAATGATTCAACTCGAGTATCACAACGAAAACCTCTTAACCTTGCGCTACTAGACTACGTCGATTGCTTGTGAAAACCATGATAAGTTTCATCTAGCTATAAAAAATATCAAACGCATAGCATATAATAACCAACTATTACGCGGTTCTTCTCCCCCACAACTGGTGGGATGGAGATGATGATGATGATGCGGCCACCAAAGCACGGAAATCGAGTATTAGCTCTTTTCTGTATGTAGTACCTACATACACATATACCTCGAAATGCGTTTAGAGCGTCATCTCTCCCATCATCGCGAACGAGTCATAACCTGCGAGTGCAACCGGTCGCTGATGCACGAAGAATTTCGCGGTGTGGCAATGAAAACTCTTTGCAGCAGCAGCGGCTGAATTTATAGCTTAGAGATTGTCTTTGTCTGTCAGGTGGTACTAGAGAGAATAGCCTTTCATCGAGAACTGATTATTGTACCTCTCAATGTCTCTCTCTCTCTCTTTCATTAGATGTATCGCTTTGATTCATCGTCCACTGCATTGATGCCTTCCGCGATCCGCAAATATTGATGGAAATCTATGGGGTTTAATTGAACTGCTTGAAATTATTGGAGTAACGGTAAAGAATTTAATTGCTACTTCTTTTTTCATAAATAACGTCCGATTTTTATTACCTTCTGAAAAATCAATAAACCACCGTCCTAAAAATCGTAAAAGAAGAGCACCACACCTCAAGCCCAGTCCACCGATATATAATTCGTTCTCCATGCATATTCCCTCCTCTCATCCGGCTGCTCTCATTTAATGGCCATCGGGGCGAGCAATTCCGCCAGTTTCTGCGAACGTAAACCAACAAAGCCACGAGAGCCAAGGAATATAACTGTTAACCTGTAGACTGGCAAAGCATCGAAGAGTCATGGGAACCTCTCGGCTGTATACCTACTCTGAATATGTATTTATACGCGCGCGCGGCCTTGGCGAACGCTTCGCAGCTTTAATTACCCTGCGAAATGGACCTTCTCGGAGAGTGTAAAGTGTGTTACAACGGTGGCTCGGTGTTTAGTAAACTAGGGTTTCGCGAGATTCCTTTTTCATTTATTTATTTTTTTTTTTGCCTGTGGTGGTTAAGCTTGATTTAATATTGCTCGTTAGGGAAAGTTTACTGGTGGATGGTGACCGCGAATGGAATTTTAAGCATTGAAATTTGTAATTGCTCGACGATTTATAGTGAGATTTGTGTCAATGTACGTCGATTACTAACAGCAATAAATACTTATTTTCAAAATTTCAAAAGATTAAAAAAGAAATGAAATGTGAAATAAAAGTGGAGGTCAGCCCCCCTCGCCACCTCTTCAATCCTCCCTCAGTCCCTTTTATAAAAACACGTGATCCCTCATTTCCAATTCCAACGTCTCGAAAACTTATGCAGTAGCTTGGCCAGAGTGTCAATGAACTTGGGACCAACCAAGCGCCATTCATCAATAAGCCCACGCACAAAGAAATTCGAGACCCTGATAGAATTCCTCACCTTTCCAAATGCGCCTCTCTTCGCGTCAAGACACTTTCCCCTCGTCTTTTCTCTATCCTTCCCCCTATATATCCAGACGCTTGAAACGAGAGAAGTAGCGAACGGTGTCATATGCAGGCGGTTCTAACGGTTTACATAATCTCGCGGATGGAACTAATGCATCCTTCTGCCCTCTTATTCACTTTTTTTCATTTTCTGTCCTATTATTGAAATTTCTATTTATACAAGCGATAGGTACAACGTGCCGTAGAATAATACGTTAGGGTTGTATGAGAAAGATGAAAAAGTCGGTTGCTGTTCGGTGAATCAGACTGGCGACAAAGGAAAGTTTTGGAGAATGAGTTGTGCACTTGGGGGGAACCGAGAGCTATAAGGTGCGCTGTCGACGATTTCGATGATTCAGCTCGTACGCTAAGAGCTTGCGCATATAAGTGCAGGATCGGTTACTACTGGGACGACGAACATGTGCGCGAGGTGAAAGGTTCGAGTGTGGTCCAGGAACTAATATGGACATACTTATGTGTTGTTATTCATTGTTTGAAACTTTGGGCTTATGTGATCTGAAAATCGTTTTATGTCTAATGCACTCTAGAATAAAATGAAAGGTTTTTTACATAAATCAATCAATTAACTTTACTTATTTATTATTATCCCGAAAATTAATAACAACCCGGGCATACGTTATACATCAATTTACAACCAAACTCACAACTCACAACGCTGATAATACAAGTTTACACAAAATTTACATAACAGAGAAACTATGTGCAACTGACACAACTCCTAAATCAGAAACGGCCCAAAAACTAGATTGTTTACGATCAGCCTATACATAGCTCGATATAGTTCGGCAGTTTATCGATACTTCCATCGAACGTTAAATAGAGTCTAGCCTCCATAGAAAAAAAATCCGTCGTCCGCGTCTATTACTCTCTCCTGCGCGCTGTACAGCCGCATTCTTTTTTCATACCTGCGGGCCTTTCAGGTACGTTATACACACACGCGAGAGAACGCAGTCGTAAATACGCTTGCCATCATAATGCATGATTCATCCTGGCGAGTATATGTGCGGGCCGGGTTCCGTTTCACCATTGGTGATAAATTTGACATTTCTAATATATAATATCTGTATTTAATTTGAAATGATCTTTTAAACAATGATTAATAATGTGAAGCAATGACAATACAGAATATTGTACTAGATATGCAAAAAAAAAAAACAATGTGACTATCCTGCTAATCGAGGCCAGACAAAGTTTGTGTAACTGTTAAATCCTGCGTCCAATGTGAAAAAGCAGAAAAGTAGGCGAACGAAAACACTTTCGGTGCGATGGAGAATCGTCATTCATACTGACGCAGAGACGATTTACCGTATGTACAAAAGGAGGCAATTTTTCTTAACGGATTTCCATTCTTCACTATAATTCAGAGGTTAAAGCGTGTACAATGAAACGACGTTTTATAATTGCGCGCGGCTTTTTTCTTTCGTTTCTTTTTTCGTTCTGTTATTTTAAATTTAGCTTCCTCTGCGCGGCAAGAAAGTGTCGTAACGGTGAAACATTCTTTTCGCGCGATATATTCACGCGCGGCGCAGCGCAAATTGCCGTCTGTCTGCGATGTGTACCGAGGCATTATAAGATCTTTTATATGACAATGAGGACTGAAATTGGATCAGTGTAATTAGGTGCTTCCAGTTAATGAACATTACATATAATAGCTTTTGCGATTATGTTTAAATCATGCATCAGTATTCGATATCGATGACTAATTGCTATATTTTATCTTTTTGTTATACAGGTGAGTTACAAATGCAAAATCCTCTGCAAATCTACATCATAAATACACACTGTATAGCGTGAGTTAAAAAAAAATAATCATACTAAATTTCCATTAACAACTGAAATTCCTAAGCAGCTTCGAAAAAGCGTGAAAACCAGCTCAGATGAAACTAGAAAGATATACGCTTCTCTTTCCTCGCGAGTTTACTCACAACAGCACACCTCGGCAACAAAGAGAGCAAGCGCGAGTCGGTTCAAGTGCGCGCACCTTTTTCCATCTCCGCTATATATGTATACCTTACTCTTTTTCCTTCTGTTTGTTGTCGGCGGGCTGCAGTGTGGTCAGGATGCGTGGCTCCGGTTGTCCTAAGCGCACAATGAGTCCAAGTGCACAGAGCGCTGCTCTTTTTCGCGCGCGACAATGGGATTCGCTGACTCTGGTGATGATTACAATGATGATGATGATGATGATGATGATGATGGTAGTGGTGATCGCGGGTGCGAATCCGAATCGAGCGAGCCTGCAATTTGCATTTTCCCGCTGAGCAATTACAACAATAACGGCACTTTCTTTATTTCGCGCACGAGTTGCGGCGTTTACGGGTATGCGCTTTTTTTATGGTACGTGTGGCATTCTGTTTCTTATACTCGCAAAATCCTCAATTTATTTACGCCCTCTATTAATTTAGCTCTAACGTGTGCTTGTAATAAAGAGAGGATGAATTAATTTTTGTTTTTATCATTGATGAAATGAGAAAAATAAAAATTTCGTTCTAGCTTATAAAACTTTTGTCTCCAGAGCAGCTTATAAGAATAAACCATCGCTCAGGGAATTTCCATTCGTCTTCGAATTCCCTTCAAACTCCAATATAATACACGCCGTGAGCGTCAGCGCAGTTCAAATAGCCGCTACTGCGTGGATTCAGAAGTCCGCTTTGCACCCCGCACAAATACTTATATCTACAGCGTGCTAAAACAGAAGCGAGTCCTGAAACCGTGACTGATACCCGAGAGCGAGGAAACCGCTCAACTGTTTTCGCATCCCAGTGTCTGGGGTTTGAAAACGCTCTCTGGGAATATATTCACTTTCCGCACAATGAAAAAGAATATCCATCCCGTGTACATTACCGTACTTTTAGGTGTCTCGTCGTGATTTCGGATGAAAACAGGTCGGATACTATATATCGATTTGCAAGTATGCTTCAGGCGGGATTCAATTGCTATATCAATTAGTGCATTATACGTAGTTTAGGAATCGTTCTGCATCTATAGTTCACGTATTAATTTCTGAGAGTTTCCCGGACTAATGCGAAGTTTGCGGGCAGCTGAATCGGAAATTGGTTTAATGGAGAATATGGGGTCGGGGGGGTTGCATTGTGTTGAATGTACAAAGTTGCTAAGTGCTTCCGTCAAATTCGTCTCACGTTTAATTCACGATAAAGTAATTTCATACACGATAAATGTAAATTGCCGTTTCATATTGGCAAATGGCACTTTTAATTCCTATCGTTTTTACCGATTATCAAAGTAGATTTATTCATCAAACATCCGTAAGCATCACTTGAACATTATTCCCAAGAGTAAACCCATACTCAGCCACAGACTTCGAAGGACTTCACCAAGAACACACTAAAGCAATTAAAAAGCCCGTCGCAGCAATCAAACAAGGAATTTCCTGTCCGAGGCGTCACCCACAGCGATGCGCGTGAATTACAAGATCTTGACCCACTTGTCCTGGATCACGACGCGCAAATAACTGCAGTGTGAGCCTATAACACACGGGCGATGTGTATAAGTAGACGGGTGTATACATCAGAGGAATAGATAGACTTTACGGGGCGCTTTCCTTCTATTATCCGTTTACTGATCGGCTTATGATTTACTGCGAGATTATGCGTGATTTACCTGCTGTGCAATATAGAGCACTTTGGCATGAGGGCTGCGTATCTGTTGGTGATGAATAATAAGTCGCGAGACCCGCTTGACAGTAAATTGTTGTAAAGATACCTATAAAGCTCATTCATCGAGTACCTATATCACGAGATGATAAAAAACAATGTGTTTATAGAATAAGGTCAATTTGTAGGATATGAAGAAAATTAATCGCAGGAGTTAATGGATCTCTCGCTTCCGTATACTGCATTGATTGGATGGGTATTTAAGCGCGATCGTGAGACGTTTACCGTGCAATCATCGTTAACCATATACTGATTCAATCGATGTATAACTCGTAGAAGCTATAATGGCTATTGTCGTTCGACTTGAGCTGTAATTACCATTATTCCTCAGGATCGACTATATCTACCTGCACTTCTCTAAAAAATTTGCTAATGATAATCTTTGTCTAATAGCCTATGCTCTCTACAATGCAAAGTCAAGTGCGCGTGAAATTTCCTCTTTCGCTCACATCCCCAAGTAGTATAGAGCGAATTTCCAACTGCAGCCAGAACGATAATCCTTGTGTGTGCACTTAATCGGTGCACGCGCGTGCCTATACCGCGACTTTAATCGAATCAAACCATCGACCAGCTTCGCGTGTCATAAATCCTATTAGACGTCACCGCGACGGAAGAGATGAATAGAGTATAGTGGTAATCGCCCTAAGGCTGATCGTATTAAAGGTGGGGAAAATGGTGTAATTTGCTGTAGGCGAAAATTAGATTGCTTATTGCGGGACCGCTGCAGTTATAGGTTGAGATTTGAGTATCGAGTATTTTCTGCGGTAGAAGTTAATATTTAACGTAACCTTTTTTTCGTAAAGTAAAGGAAACTCGCCTTAGGTGCGAGCGATTTCCTGGCAAAAGTAAAAGACGACACCGGCAAATGGCCTTCTCCTCCTGCTGCCCCCATAAAATATACAGTCAACTGTGTGTTGGTGGACGTACAGTTGTATGCACGCCCGCATCTTTCAACTGTTTTTTTAAAGAGATAATTAGATTTCTCTAACTGCTTCTTTCCGAGGAGTCAATTATTTTTCTCAAGAGAGAATTCGTCGATTTGAATAGCTCACACAAATTTTACCCACTCAGCTTCTTTGCAATAACAACGATCGCACCATCGATTTCCTCTCCTGTGTACATCTCTCGCAACAACTCACGGCCGGCTTTTCACTGCCAAGACACAAACGACTCATCTTATTCCACGTGCACGAACGACCCAGTTTCCCTTCTCCATCGTGAATTATTATATCGTCTCCGCCGCCTCATCTGGAGAGTGAGAGCCTCGACCCTGAGGAGGTGGAATAGGCAAAGGAGGCTGCTCTCTTTGTCTTGGGAAATCTCCTTCGCGCGATGCAGGTTCTTCCGGCCTCGTTCAATTTTTCAAGCCGATGCGCAGCTTCCTTTGTGTACACCATCCAGTAGTGGTATCGCCAAGGATTGCTCGCGCAGCATCAGCGAGCCTTTTGAGATTTTTTTTATTAGCTTCGTTGGTGATTCTTGAAAAATTTAAAGAAGATTGTATTTTCTTTTTGTATCCTATAATAGAGGTAGAAGTGGTGAAATTATTATTTCAAAGCTTATTTTGTAGAAAAATTAATTCTTCTTATAAGCATAAACTATTCTCTTTGAAGAAGCAAGTAGAAGCTCCTTTAGGATTTGCAAACAAAAGGTCACCCCTGAAAAGTGCATTAACAGCCCCAAGAGACAGAAGTTAATTGTCACCACGGAATAATATATATCCCGTGGTTTTTCAAGATAAAGTCCCGGATGAAAGGCGAGAGCGCGCTAAAAGAAACTTTAGTAACAAGTAGTAGTACTACTACTGCTGCTGCTGCTGCTGCTGCTGCTGCTGCTGCAGGTTCACATAGCCATGGGAAGTACCGGCTGGACTTGCCTGAGACGAGTCTTGAAACAAGCCGAGAGGGATTACACCGCTATTTTATAAGAACCGGGAGAACAGGTTATGGTTATGATGGCTAGACCGTTTTTGTACTTGCAGGACTAATTATGAGCTGGATAAAGGGTCTCCGGCTCTCTTTCTCCTACGATTAACAGTATATAGATCCGCATCTGCGAAATGTTTCAGTTCCTTCGAGAAATGCATAATGAGCCGACCATTATTTATATTGCGTTTACACGAGATAAAATTATATTTTAATGTTGAAGCAAATTGATATTTCCTGATGGTATATTTGACGTACGGTGATGTGTATCATCATACGTCTGATAAATTAATTAACGCACACAATTTAAATGAACATATCATCAATTTCCTAAAAATCACCAACACATCAGCTGTAGAAGAACAAAAGCAACGACCTTCAAAGATTAATTAGCGCGGAATCTCGTGCGAGAGCCGTTTTCGGAGTGACAATTAAACTGGACCGGGTGGAACTCTGCTGTTTCAACTCGATTGGCACGCGACGACGAGGGTATAGCAACGACTCGCCGTTCAATTGGCGCGAATTGCGTCGTCCTCAAACTATTCCCTCCGACCATTAAATTGCTTTTCTCTATACATCCTATATATACGTAGGTGTGAGGAGTGACGCGTGTCAGTTTGGCGAAAAGCGACACATAACACTTTCAGGACTTTCATTCTCGTTACATTGTCGTGGTTCAGCTGTGAAATTGAGAAGATAACTTTTCAATTAAAGTTCAGATTATCAGGTAAACATTCATGGTAAGAGAAATAAATGAAAATGAGAATATCCCTGCAAAATAAATCAAGTGGAAGAAAAATCAAGCATTCAATTCATCGTCTAGTTACCGCACATGCAAAACAGAAAAACGTCTCGTCTCCCCCAGCCACTCGACCGTCACTCTTCGATAAAAAAAACACGTACACCTACACCTATCTGACGCAATCGAACGAATGGCTTCTCGCTCGAATCAGCGGGACGGAGTGGTTGCCGCAAATGAATTTTTCATTCGAAGGCTGATCGATCGATCGCTTCCTCTCTTTCCTTCTCATTCTCGTCCGTACGCAAGCTCGTATTCCATATCCTTCGTGAAAAAAGCTCCAATCAACTTTAACGCCCCCGCTGTGTGATGTGCTGAAACTTTCATTAGCTCCAGTGGTCAGTATCTCTTGGACGTCCATGTGATTTTAGTTAACAATCATCAAGGGAAAATTACAGATCGGATCCGAAGCATTCCAGAGACAATAATAATTGGCCAAAGTATATCGTGGCGAAAGATTTGTGTGTTTCGAGTTTCGACGGATTCCTTTATAACTACTAGAGCGCAACCGGTATTTGGATTTGATTTATAGGTAGTCCACAAGATTTCGAATGATTTGCATGATTACAGGGTAGGCACCACATGCGAGCGTGCATTTTTACTTCTGCGTGAGATCAACATTTTGAAATTCTTTCTTCGTTTTAGAGTAGGTAATATTTGCAGAATTCATTGACGGACATTTTAAATCAAATGCAAACCTGTTAATGTTGACTGATAATGTTGCACGGTTAGTCATCTCGTGAATATTTTTCGTAGGTCGTAAGCTTTACAACATTCCGCAAAACCTGCAGCAAAAACGCGTTACGACTTCCCAAATCACTGCACATTCGCACGTCGAGATCCACTGCACATTCTCACAGAAGCTTATTCCTCCGAACAGATACTAATGCCGTTGTCACACTGATAAATTTGGTTTTTTTTTTATTATTAAAATACAAGTAAGCGTATAGCCAACGGTATTTTAATGACGATATCAATCTTCGTTTAGCTTCGCGTGTGTATTAAAAGTAGGAAGCGCTTAAAGTAAAGTGGAAAAGCAGAAGCTGTCATCTATCGATCAGTTTTTGAAAGCGCAAACTGTTTCGTACTGTTGAAAAGCAACAATTTTCGCGCAATAATATGAAACGATCTCGCTATACATTTTCTCATTCATATATGAAGATACCCCAAAAAAGTCGAAACCGATTCATGCATATATCCGTATCGTGCACCACCAATGAGGCACTCAAAAAAAGAAGCATTGTATGCCTCTCTCCGCAAGTACCCGAGAATTCAATCCATATATATACCGCCGACCGGCTTGTGCAGTCGCGACCACACGTTTTCCAGGAAAAGAAAATGAAAAATTTATGGTGTCGAGAGAAGAGAGAGAGAGGCTATCCGATAGCTCCGCACGTTATCCTAGACTCGAGAGACCTATTTTTCTCGTGTAATAAGCGTCTGCATGAGCAGCCGAGTTAGAGTGCAGAATGTATGCGATCGTACATGTAGTGGGTATATACCTAATAATAATAATAATAATATGTATGGAGTGAGTGCAGCTCTCTTATATCGATTGCTCTTATATCGATCACCCAACAAACCATTCGTATAAACAAGACGAGCGTCAACTACTCTCTACATCCTATCTGAAAGCGTCTACTCTTAACACGGCCATTTAATTTCGCGAATCCCCCTCACGCGTCTGTCTACGCTTATACACACGTCCACGCGTGTTTATGCGCCCATTATAATCCCGCAACTCTCACAGCACTTGTATAATCCCTCTCCGCTGCTGCTGCTGCTACTGATGCCACAAAGTCGCTGCTATGGTATTCACGCGAACGCGTTGCCCGGCCAATTAAGTCGCTCCCACGGTGTGTTTTGCCAGCGTTTTTTTTTTTCGAGACTCGTTCACGTGGTATACACACATGCATGCGGTTGTCGGGAAAAACGGAAAATTCATTGTCGTTTCACTATGGCTGGTTTGATACTCTAGAGTTAATCGTTATACTTTTACTCCAATTAAGTTTAAAAAAAAAGAAGGTAATAATACGATACCGATCAGCAAGTCCGCAAAAACTTTCTAGAAAAATCAACATCGCAAAACAAAACACTGCAAGTCGATAACTCCCGCAGATTTATAAATAAATATTGTAGCGAAGAATCACTGGATCGTCTGCGGTTGTTTCGCGACCGATGCCGCGGTCTGGCCATTTTTTTTCTATCTCGTGCTCGCGGTCGACGAACTGGAAGCAACGTATTAGTCCCTTTTTATTATCACGAGAAAACGAGGACGCGACGGACGCCCGGTGGTCTGCCAAGCGTGCAATTCTAGTTGTCCTCTGATAAGTTCAGCCTGATATGTGCTTATACTGGTGATTGAATTGTGGAGGTTAATTTTTCGAGTTCAAGTTTTAGAACGATAAATGGTAAATAGGGCAGCTACACGGAGAAAAAAGCTGTTATAGTGCCAAGCCCAAGTATAGTCGCGAAACAAAGTATACAGCCAGTGGAAATCTTGTCACTCGAAACGGTCTTCAATATGAAGATCGTGCGGTGTAAAGAAGACAGAATTTCCTGATATAAAAGCATTGCGCGGTCAATTAAATTTGATTTATGCTACTATATACATGTCACACGAAAGAAACTCAATAGCGACATCTTTATGAATGCAGTCTATTTTTTTCGATAATACTACCTATGTACGTATATGTATATCAATGTACGAGATCTTCATTAGCTTGCGCAGGAAATCCTTTGAAACGTTTAGATGATTTAGCAGCATACACGAGAGGGTGGTTTCACTATATGTATGCAAACGTGAATGCAGATTCAATAAGCGACGGAAATGTGATATCGAACTTTCTCATTTATCGCGGATACTCGTTGCTTCTCTTTTCAAACGTGTATATCCTATTACATTACTAATATATTATAGATCGATGAACTTGATCGAAAATAAAAATCTACATTCATAATTAACATTTGAGTATTACAAACAGTTTGCCAGAAAATTCAATTTTCCGAGCTGTATATGATATGGTAAACTTTAGCATCCTTTATTCTTTATTAAGCCAACGCGGATTGTGCATATTTCAGACGCACGCGTATACATGCAAGAGCGTTTCTGCTATCGGCAGAGAAGAGATTATCTCGCATTTGAATAACTTCGTCCCAATTCACATGCGTATACACACATCAAGCATTTGTTGACCCGATTCCCCTCTTATTTCGTTGTTCTTTTGTAAGAACGATGCGCCGTCGAGAGTTTGGTAATCATATATTACTAAATTCATGTATGATTATAAAAGCATCTATCATTTGAATCGAGCATAGGTTAATCAATATTAATTTTCTAAGGAATTTTTCAATTCCATTTACCATTTCTCACAAAAAAGACATAATACCGTAAACGCTGCTGCAGTAATGCAAAAATTGCGACGATAAGCAATCTAAGCGCGCGCTTCGTTAACTGAAATTACTTGCAATTATCAAGTCCCATCTCTGGATGTCTGACGCAGCACTATATCGCACAAATCTATCCACATCACAAATATCCGTCAAACAAGACTAGAAGCATCGGAGAAAATAAACACTCGGAAAGAAATATGAGGAAGAGTAGCGCACGAATGATCCATAGCAAGTCGAGAAAAGGGACGAGAAGGATACATCTGCCAACTGTTGGATATACACGCGTAACGGCTTCTCTTTCTCTCTGATGCTATACCGTTCTCGCGAGAGGGATCGTTATCCGTGTCATTACGGGCGACTAGAGATTTCCCTCTCCACGAGAGATTCGTCCTCTATTGTATATAGTCGGCAGCGGCGGTTTTACCGC
>UCQR01037379.1:6710-17349 GCA_900474235.1 Cecidostiba semifascia | reverse complement strand
GAGAGAGAGAGAGAGAGAGAGAGAGAGAGAGATCTACTCCCAAGATGAGCGGCTCCCCCGTGATTTCCCGTGGGTATGCACGACACCGTGAGAGAAGAGACGGACAGCGCGCTAATCTTCGTAGGCATCGCGGAATCTTTTTCCAGGTGTAGGCCGACGTGTTGCTGCAATGCTTTTGGGAGCTTTAAGTCCTTTCCTTCGTGCATTGCTGTCGTGAGATGCAAGGCTTTTTAAAGGAACGGATGGTATATACGCGGAGGATTAATGGAGAAACGAGTGTCGCTTTTCGTTGGACGTGGTTTTGAGATTGTGAGTCCCGGAGAAGATTCTGGCATCGAGATGTAAGTTTTTATGCAACTAGCAACTTGAAACTTTCTTTCTCCAGTTAAGCACACTATTAGAACGCAAAAAAAACATGTTATTTTAAAAAAATAATTCACTATTAATTTTTTTACATTAATTGCATCCTACTTTTAAGAACATCAAAAGATTGAATCTCTTTGTCGTTTTAAATATGTATTCAGTACAGTACACATATACCGCTTTGTATCTAATTTTATGTCCAAGTTATACTTTCATTTATTTGTCGTGTCCAGCGCAAGAAATACAAACAATATACGCAGTAACAAAGCAACATCCCAGCGACAAAACCGCTCATCTCCGTCGACATGTGCAAGAGTAAAAGAAAAAAAAATATAACCATACACACAACAACTCATTTCGTCCTATTTTCCAACGCGCACAATGCATCGCGCGGAAACGAGCACACGACGACGACGCATCTTCATCCTTTCCGCGCGTAAACAAACCGGCAAAAACGCATCCTTCATCGCGAAGCCGACTCAACGGTCGCAAAAAGAAACGCTATACTCCCCGCAATCTGCACTTATTGCGTCGCGACGAAGCTCTCAAAAAGGGACTATACTATACGCGCGAGCAAAAAGAGTTCTGGAGACGGGCCAAATGCATTGTCTTCTATAGCCGCGAATGTAGCGCCCTCTACCGACATATTGAAATCGAGCGCGGGGATTCCCCGACGATTGTACAGCGCCATTAGCCTGGGCTGACCGCCGTGACGCCGTTGTTTTTTCGCGGTTTTCTTACGAGGAAGAGGAGGGCATAATGAAGTTTATTCGTCGTTTGTATATTCCGAGAATTTTCGGGTTAACAAATCATTCGTGCCATTTGTTTCCAACCCTTATACGTTTCAGAGAAATACCAACTTCCCGCTATGCAACGAGATTCACGACAGAATTGCCGAAATCAAACAATACAAGTGTACTTTTGCTCGATTTGTTTATAATAATAACGATTCGTATGCGTTGTTGTTATGTACCGTAGCAAAAACAAAGACCACGAATTTGCAAATCAATTTGAATTATGGAGCATATTGTGTCTTCTTGAATAAATGTAATTCAATTAAATCCACGATTCGAAACTCACCGTTCAATTTCGCGTATCCGAAACATCGAACATAAATTTTCCAAAAAATTCACAAATATAATCGTATATGCCATATTAAACAACGCACATAAACTATTACGAAAGCGTCACACCATCCCGAGTCTCATCGCTCAGCTAATCAGACTCGAAGGAAAAATGCGCAAACAACAATAACGACGTGCTCTTCCTCTCGTCTGTCGTTAAATATGAAAATGCGCCGAGCTTTTACCGTCGTTGCGGCCGGCAAAGTTCGCCGGAATTTCAAATGGAAAACTGGGCGGTGCATTGTGCGCTATACGAGTCCGGGGCAAAAATATGCGGACTCGACGTGATACGAGTAGGGGTCCAACTTTATTTCCGCGGAAAGTGCGCGTATAACTGAATAGATGCGCGTCGCGTGTGTTTTTTTTCTTTTTCGTTATAAACAGTCGCTCTGCGAGTGGTCCATCGGTAAAATGAAATATTTTTGATCTCGTGCGCGTTGGACCGTTCGCCTGTATGTATACTTCTGGAAAGTAATATGGATGTCGAAATTAACATTGTTAATTAATGGCACAAGTTAAAGGAGATAAATATTTTTCATTTTCTGAAATTTTAAGATGTTTCCGTCGCCTTAGATAGTCTTAGACTTTTGGGCTACTTCTTCATTAATTTATATTATTCAGCAATTTTAAAAGACATATTATTCCAAGCTCAAACACACTATTCACAAACGCAATTCCATCCAACCTATAGAGCTTAGCATATCCCAGGAAATGCGATTTCGAAAATCCTCTCGAAGTCAACGAGCTGCTCAACATAACATCAAGCCTACACCTACATATACATATACATAGACCCTCATCCGACAAAAGAACACTCGGGCAATTCCCAAAACGCAACAGTACCCGCCGCCAACACCTTTTCCATCCGACGTTCTCGCGGATCCTCTCAGCGGCTCTGGAATTCTCGTATTCATATACACACATACATGACGCAGTGTGCAACGAAATAGAAGCGTAACGTAGGAAAGAGAGAAGGAGCCGTTTGAATGGAAACGCGAGAGAATTCGCCGTATCGTAATGGAATCTCGGAAGCGAGTCTGAAGAGGAAAGACGGAGGGATGGAAAGAAAGGAAGCTTGGTAAGTTGTGGAAGGTGGGAAAGTGACCTTTTCGAGCCAAGAAGTAGTCGGGAGGGTCTGCTGCTGCTACTGCTACTGCTGGTTTTTGAACATCGAGGAGACGAAGTCGCGACGACTATCGTTTTGAGAAAATTTACGATGCGGTTTTAAGTGGATGTTTGTTCAGAGAGAATTTGAGGTTTACTTTGAGATGTGGCGCGATATAGAAGATTTATGCTCCTGATTGTTTCAATATTGCTTCATGTGAATTGTTGGAAATATTTGGGAAATGAATATTACATAAATGTAGTATGGAATTTTCAAAGTATAATATTTGCATTTGAAATCAGTATGCTAATTCATTATTATATTAATGAAAAATCAGAATAAAATTTTAATTAATTAGAAATCAGCTGTATTATAACTACTACCGTATAAATGATAACGATCGTTTGTTTACTCTACGTTTTTAAAGCTTGACCCAAACGACATTTTCAAACTTCAGAATGTCTACCTCTCGAAAGACAGTCGAAGATAAGAGCCTCAAGATATATTCGGCACACGAAATTCATCAACAATCTCTCTACGGCACATCATATCGCAACTTCGTCTTCGCAACATCAACTCTCTTTGCTAATCGCTTCAGCGTCTCTCGTCGTCGTTATAGCTCGGCAGAACACACAACGCGATTATACGACGCGACGAGACACGTTGACGCGATTTCTCCCGTCGCCGCGAGCTATTCGCCCCGCGAGAGACGGAGATTTCATCGTCAACTTCTCAAAGGCGGCCTTGGGCCTGAGCTAATAGACGACGTGCACTATGTATAGGCAAACTTACGTCTCGCGTCTTTGTCGTCGTCGTCGTCGTCGTCGTCGTGGACTAAATAGGATCTCGATTTTCGTTTCTTTAAGCTTGTACTTTACTTACTTGTTTCATGAGTTTTGTGAAGTCTGTCATTGTACTAATGGTCCAAGATAAATTACCTGAAAAATAAAAAATACACTTCGTTAGATACACTTGCGTGTCTCTTAAATAAATGATTTATTAAAAGAAATTTTCATATATCAAAACTGTCATCCAGACCCACCCAAAATCTCTCATACACAGACCGGCTCTATTAAATTTTTCAAACCTCGAAAAACACGCGCTCGGTAAAAACTGTCTGCTCTCGAGCGCGGGATTTTTTTCGCTCCGGTGAGATGAGGAGCCTCTCATTCTCATTGCCACGCGCGCTCACAAAGAGTAGTAGGTAGGGAAGCAAGCAGTTGGCGAACGCGAAAGTGGGCTGGAGTCATTGAAACGCCGGTGGCGGTGTGCTGGGCTTCCCTCGAGTGCGCCTCCTTTGACGCTTAATTGTCCGAAGGCGCTCGAGAGGCCGTGAGTTTCCACCCTGCGCGAACGCGCGCGGAAGGTGTCGGGGGGCAGGATAATTTTTTTTTTAATTTTGATTTTGCGGTGAGAAGATTTTATTTAAATTTTTTGGGTTGGCAGGTGTAGCAAAAGGGGGCTTAAATGTTTTTTGAAAGATTTTTTTATCTCGACAATGATGTATTAATAATTAAATAGTAAGACATATTTGAGGACATTTTTGAGTTAGAAGATAAACGTTGTATAGATCGTATATGTATAAGTCATCTAGCGGAGTTTTACGTAGACGTACACAATATTTTTGAAGAATTAACTCATTTAGTTTCAAAATATGAAACCACGTTTTTGCACCAAACAAATACTAAAAAATACTTTTATTCCCGTATCAAATCATACCCCCGAGTAACCTTGACTGGATGCAAAATAGCAGCAATTTCGAAAAACGAACGCCACATGTACCCATCGCGCGCTTACCATACATACACTGATGCATGCAGCGCGTCGAAGAAGAATCACCGCAGCTGCGCCGCGAAGCAAATTAACGAGACTCACTGAAACTCTCTCTTTCTCTCTCGTTACACCGCGTCGCTGTTTGCCGAGCGTCAATTCCCGACATTTCGCATATAACGACCTCCGCGAGAGGAATACACTTCCTGTGGGATGTGGCTTTGTCTTTGTCGCGCGACTCCCTCGAGCAATTTTTTAACGGCGAATCCCAGACTGTACAGCGTCGTCGACAACATATATCTATATACATATATACACATACTACCATATATTCGATGTGAAAGACCCCGTTAAAAGAATCAATGCAGCTTTTACTGCTGTATACATTTGCTTAGGCGTTATGCCGGCGTTTTTACGCGCGAAGCTTAATCGCTTTCGCGCGTATGGCAAGGCGGCGAGTAAACGATTTTATGAACACTTGGAATATTGTCGAAGCCGCCGGAGAGATTCGCTCTTTATACGCGCGTTCGGGGAAGAAGAATATCAAAAATGTATGGGGAATACATACGGGGAGAGAGAACTTTTTAAGATTTCTGATGGAGCTTATCGATCGATATAGGTTATATGGTTTTCTGGAATATTGCAACATAACCGGAAGAAAGCGCTACCTGGTGACCCTTTGGCAAAAGAACTGCTTGAAAATTCCGAAAACAGCGTCTTTCAACTTCGACAAACTGCGATCGCTCATCAATCGATCCTGTAAATATTTGATTGCGCTCTCTCTCTCTCTCTCTCTCTCTCTCTCTCTCTCTCTCTCTCTCTCTCTCTCTCTCCTCTCGCGAGAAAGTCTGCGATTCCTTCTCACGTCGCTATTTGCCCAAGAGAGCCTCGAGTTTTGCCTTGCGAGCGGCAATTTTCCTGCGCACATATTTGCCGAGTTGCGAATTTTTTCTCTCCCTATACTCCCTCGTACTTTTGCCTCTTCACGACGAGTGTGATTGCGATCGAGTCGTTCCTGATGATGTTTGTGCGTATATCTGCTCTACTACGATGTTTGGCTGATTTTGCTAATGGGACCAAGCGATTTGCCGAGTAAATAATTTAGGAATTTTCGAAATTTATTTAATTTTGTTTCTAAAAAGAAAAAGCCCAGTTTTACGGTGTTATACCAGACGTGAAGCATATCATGCCCATATCCATCAGCAACAACACTGACAGTAGCAGCAATAATCTCCGCAACCATATCCCAGTGTTACGACCTTAGTAGCAGCAGCAGCAGTAGCAGCATTCTTTCTACCTTTCTCTTATCGGGTGTAGTTCGAACGGCCAACGCGGATAACGCGGCCGTTGTACTCTCTCTATCCTGATGCCGCAGAGCCAACGGTAACTAGGTTGCCGCATAGCGTGACGTCAGCTTCGGGTAACCCACTTGGACTTTGATGAGGTAACGTTTCTACGAATTCTTCGCGGAGAAGTGGGCTAAATCGAAAAAGAAAGAAAGGTCGTCGAGCTTATGTATAGTGGCAATTAAAAACTCTAGATGTATTTAAATTTGTTCCTCTTGAATTTTCAGATATTGCGTTTTCTTCGTTAAAGCTCGAGAGAGAAGCTTTATATGTGTACAGTGCTCGAAAGCAAAAGGAAACGGGCTAATTGAGAGCTGTACACGAGGAGTCGAGGGGGGTACATAGAGAAAAATTTATGGAACGTTTCGGCTATATTTTACTGTGTGCTCTCCGCAGTTTACGCTTTTTTTAGATCTCTTTTTTGGGGGGTTAGTGGGAAACTGCGGAATTCAACGGGAGAAAATTGACTTGACCTGAAATTCTCGTACAATTAACTCGGTGACCTCGATCGGATATCTGCTATCATGAGGCGGGTTATAGGTTATTATAGCCGCGTGTATTGAAAAGATGATAAGAGTCTTTGTGTAACAAGGACGAGTGATTTATTAAATCGATTCATTGATTATAATAAGTCGATAATATTACTGTTTTACGGAGTTACAAGTAAATTTCATCAATTCCGCAAAGAAAGTCTTACGCTTGAAATCAAAACTTTTCTCTTCTCCCAAAGTAAAAGTAGCCATAATTTATCTTCGAGTCCAAGCAAAAAGAAAAGAAAAACGAATTCTCGGCAATAGACATTCCGCGCAAAAGATAAAGCACGAAGCGACCCTCGGCGCATCATTGATTTCTTCCGTTGGCCATTGCGTAACCCAACGCCGGCGCCTTCTCTCCCCTTTTTACGTAACTCTGCAGTATAATCGTCGCGTCTCCTCCTCACCTACGCCAGAGAGGAGAGATCTATATACACCTGGCGAAGAAGAGAAGGGGAAAAAGGATTTCGCAGCGCGAGCTATAACGACAAAAGGGCTTGACCTCTAGGCACGCTCTCGCGGCCTCGCACGCGATCGAGGACGTGTTCTACTTTTGGTGCAGCAGCTACTGCAGCCGGGGCCGCCGGAAGCTCGACGTGTGTATAGTGTTGGAGAGGGAGGCATGCTGACTTTGCGGTTTACTTTTTTTGTTTTTGTTTTTGGAGGTGAGTTGTAGACAATTTCTTTAGACGATAACCTTGAACTATTAGAATTTGAGTGCTGCAAACGAGCTGAGAAATTATGAAAATGGAGAGGAAGCTTGCGTGCACTCTAAATTGATTATTATGGTCTCAAAATCAAGTCCAAGCAATGTCCAGTGTACCTGCATATTCTGATTTCAATTTTCGAACAAAGGATCCATACTCTCTAAAGCTATAATAACGCATATCATCGTCATCATCCCTCGAGGCAACAATGACAAGGTAATAACAATGCGTAAACGATCAAGGAGCCTTCTGTGTCCGGCTCACCGCAATAATTACACACGCCAAGAGCAGCCCGATACATGGACGTCGTATATGCGCTACACATCGGAAAACGAGAGTCAGGCATCATCGCATCAAACGAAGTATAGTCGAGGCAGTCGAGCCTGTGCGGTCGAATTAGCGCTGCCATTGCTCCGTTGAGCCATTATGAGCCACAGCGGTGGTTTTGTTCTCGTCGCGGATGACTTGATTGACGAGGACTCGCTGATGGATGCGATATATTCGGGGGATTATTCGATTTTTTGGAAATCCGATTTCAATGGTTTATTGGGTGTAAGAATCATGTGATCATTATATATCGTGGTTTGTGTGTGATCTTTATAGTATCTCAGAATATCTTATGATCTCCTAATAATAAGTATGTTACCTTGTTTACTTGTACACACTGAAAGAGGAATTAAAACAATAACGCTCTTATCAGTTATAGTTATAAAAATCTGTTTATTAACATATATGAACTAATGCTGCGACATAATATTGGTACACACAAGATGATGAGGACAGATGTAATAAAGACTCGGCTAACTGATCAACCAACGTGGAAGAAACCAATGTTGGGGTTGAGCACGTCGTAATGATTGCCGTTCTTTCTGATTTCATAGCCGGGCGGCGGTGACCATACCAGCTGACAGAAGCGTAGTTTCTAAAATAAAATCCATCCATCACATCTGATACAGCATTACAGCAAGCAAATTTCCATCAACGATACTAGAGCATGCAAAAGCGTCGCATATCAAGAGATAAGTGGCCAGCATGGATGACTCGACTTGTTACGCGAGTAGAGCCACTTCAGGCTGCAATTACGCGCTCTCGATTCACTCTCCCGCGTTTGGGTTAGGTCAAGAGGAATTGTTCCAGATCGCAAACACTCATGCGCGAAAAATATTTTGCACGACGCGCGCGGTCAGTCCATGGACGAAGCGATTACCCGCTTCAAAGGAATCGTGCAGTAGTACGTGCGCTAGATAATGCTCAAGTGCGTTTAATACACGTTATAGCTTTCGTCGATTCGAAAACAAGAGCTTAGCGAACTGTTACGACACGTAACATCTCGATAAATTCAAAACGTGCGTATTTTAATTTTGAATTTCTCGCCAAAATCCTCTGGCAGATTTGAAAAAGCTATGAATGTAGACAGAAAGCTTCTCCTAATTACAATTTATGTTTACGCGCGTAACTGGATGAAATTTTTTTGTTTTAGAAAAGCCACTTGGTGCACACGAAATGAGAAGCGATTCCGCGGGGCTGCAGGTTACATGCGTTAACGATATAATTCAGGGTTTTACGTACTCCGCATGCCTTGGCGCTCTGCATATCTTTGCAGTAATTCACGGAGCCCTCCCGACAGATGGCCGGCCGCTCCGCGTGAATCTAAAACCCAGACATTTGCATGGTGGAGAGATTAGGAACTGCTCTCCCCTGGTTAAGGCACTCCTCCGCCTAATTAGCATTTTTTTCTGTCCAGTCGATGCTTTCTTTCGAAAAAAGTTTTTTTTTGACGTTCTTTAATCATCTAATTATCACAAAAGACGTCTTACGAAGGTTTAAATCGAAATTTACAGATCGAAGTTAAAAAAATGACGAAAGCATCGACTGGAAGCAAAGATATTAATAATATCTGATTAAACACATTACCTCGACCATGTAAGCGGTCGAAATGACGATGAGCAGCAAGCAGTACATGGATTTCATTTCGTCTGGAAGTTTGCTCGCAGCAGTACACGAGGTGTAGTCTAAAGGGGGTAGTCTCTCTTCTCCTTGACTAGATCACATCGGCAGTGAAGCGTTAAGGATTTGTAGGCTTTAGCAGCACCTCAAGTGACGCCCTTCCTCATTAATTCCAACTTTGAGCGATGATGATCTACAAAGTCACAAGTTTCCAACGCGTGAGCTAGGCTAATTTCCACGAGATTCGCCTCTCTTTAATTTCCCTCCCTTCGACATATACATATATTCGAGATGCATATCGGCGCATCTCGTCAAACTCAGCATCTCAATTTAGCTTTCCCAACTCACCCAAGTCTTCGTCTATGTATGCTCCACACAGTGTGCTGTCTGTCTCTCTGGATGATGTACTAGAAGTCTTGAACGATGTTACCTTCTCGATGTCGGTCGGCTTACTGTCGCGAATAGCCCTCGAATCGATCCTGCAAGCAGCTCTCGTCACCGCGCGTCGCTATCAATTCATCGTAGAGCGCGTGCCCCCGTCCATTAGGCCTAATGCGGGATATCCTCTGACACTGTCGCTCTCTTTCACTCTCTGATGTGATGATCAGAGCTCTCCCTCCGCTGCTGCTGCTTCTTCTGCCTCTGTACGTGCACGCGGACGCGTAGAGAAGGGACACTGGCCTCTCTGATGCTGGCGAGAGAGAGAGAATTTATCTATCAGTGCGACGCAGATTCTGCTGGAGGATGATGCTGTTTGCTGAGATTTCTGGATTCGAGTCAGATGTGGATGAACCAGGTAATGTTTTTGATTGATTAAAAAGCATCCTTTGCATGAGACGAGATCTGATGGTCAAAATCGTAAATGACTTATAGCACCAAATTTTCCATAAAGCTCGATCCACTCAGTGGAAAGATTTCTGAAGATTCGCAAGCAATTTCAAAAATCACGTATCAAACTACCTCTGAAGATCGTTTCGACCTTCAAACCGAAACGATCAGGAAAACGAACTGGTCGTGATCATCCTAATCTCTGACACACATCCCGAAAGAACCGGTTCGACGAATGAATTTGAATCAAAGCTATCGCGAAAATACCTCGTATTACAATAGCTACGTGACCAGTGTCTCATACAAAACATCCTTATTAGAAGGTGGAAGGAGGATCGAATGTAAACCGGGACGAGTGTATAATGCAAATCGTGACCCGTGTGGCTGTTTCGCAATTCTGACGCTGGTAGTGGAGTTGTTAGTTAGGTATTGCCGAGCGTTGAGCTTTATGGAGATGCAATGGGCTCTTGGTGTATGACGTGTCTCGAATGAGTGGAAAGAAAAAAAGAGTGCTTTTATTAAGCTTTGAGTCATAGCGAAATCGTAAGTGATTTTGGCGAGGAGGAAAGATTCATCGGAATTAGAATGAAATTATATACCCAAGTAAAAAAATTAAACACAGATTGTATATAGACTATATACAATCCGTTATATACAGTCTATATACAGGAATGAGCATATACAATCTGTATATAATCTGTATACAGACGGTATATGAAATCTTTCTTTTATTTTTATTTACACTATGATGAGTTTTACATCGAATCTGCAACACTGCAGCGCATACACTATTTTACACGTTACGGCATTAAAGTGCATCGTCGCCTCGCTGTAGCATCGCTTCCCGGGCAGCTAGGTGATAAGTGGACGTACAAGACGAGGAAATCATCGACGATGAGATCATCAGCGAGCTTGC
>UCQR01037375.1:6642-16719 GCA_900474235.1 Cecidostiba semifascia | reverse complement strand
CTGTGTGCAGTCTGTGTGATACTCGAATCGAACGGGCCGAATTTCCAGCCGCATTATTCCGCAGCTTTGAAGCCGCATAGCAGAGAGAGAGAGGGAGAGAGAGAGACCTGAATCGCTTTCGAGCCGGCATTTAACAGTCGGCGTTTCGTATTTTATCGGCACTTGGTCCCGCTTTATCGTCCTGCTTTTCTATTGCTCTCTCTCCGCTTTCCGCACTTGAGCTCGCCGCGGCGGCACTTTTATTTGGAAATTTTCAAAAGCCTCCTGCTCTCTCCCCTTACCCCTGCCGTCATATAATACATGATTGCGCGGTTGCGGTAGCACAGCTATAGCAACCAATTTTCCCCTTACAACTGACGTTAAATTGCTTTATTTTGCGTGGCGTAAAACAACATTTACATGTTTAACTATATTGTACCAGCAATACACCGCTGTTATACGATTTTCGTGTAGATAATACTACTTGCCGAAAAATACACGAGAGTCCGAAAAATTCCAAGAGACAAAACAAGCTCGTAACGTATACGGAAGGAGGAGACTCTCTATACACTTGGAGCTGCGGTTCGTCGGTCGTGCACACGTATATAGTAGAAACTTGGCTATACTTGGCGAAATTAGAGGAACGCGAAGCGAGCCATGAAGCGCGCGCGCGCGCACGGATATCGCGGCTCGACTCCTATATACCGCTGCTTCCTTTTCTCCTCCCTTCTTATACCGAGAATTTCCGATGCGAAAGTAGACGACGAGAGACATTCCCCTGTGTGTTTGCCGAGAGCTGACCCTCATCGCTTTGTTTTCGACGGGCGGACGACGCGGATATGTGTGTATACTGTGTACTATATATACGTACCATTTCGAGGGGTCAGGATAATTGAGCTGCTACTCGTTTATTTATTAGATTGCGGTCGAGCTTAACAACATTCGTCAATCGCTTGCGAATTACTGTAGTATATAGGTGTATAAAGAGACACTTTTAACTTTTCTAGACACTGATCTTACACACTGATGAAGCTTTTTATGTCTCGGACTAAGGTTTATAAAATCTTTTACAGTCTACTACTCTGCGTTTCAAGAAAGAAGTCTCCGGCGTATAAGAAGTCATTACAATTCGCTTGAACGAGCCTTTTAAAAATCTGCAAGAGAGCTGTAACTTTAATTTAAGAGCAGGACGTAAACGTGTCCGAAGGAGGATGATTAAAATAAGCCCAAAACGATTTAGAAGAGACCACGTCAGAAAACTTCATCGAAGCGAGGACGTTTTTCCGCACGCATCATTTGTAAAACCCGTCTCGCGCTTCCGCCCGTATATAAGAGTATACAACGAGTCGGTAATAAAATACAAGGGTAAGCGCGCGCGGGGTAATAGAGGAGACACTCGATACTTTCGGGAATCGGATAGCGGCGCGCGTCTCGGTAGTAGAGCTGCTGCAGCAATTCAGCAGAAGATTATCCCGGTGATGCTGCTGCTGCTGCTGCCGTTCCTTCCATTAAGGAATCTCTGTAAGATGCATCTGATGCGTTCTTTGAGCGGTAGTTAATGTTTCTGCAAGTTGGCTGGTATGGCGATGCTTATCTTCAAGTTTGATTGAGTGTGGTTTGTTGGCGAGAGAGCGTTGTTTAACAATGGTAAGTGATGGATTGAATAAATAATTTTCAGTGAAGAGGGAGAGAAAGATTTATCGTGTATATCGGTAGCCAAAAGGTGTGTATATCACAGCTCTTTTGAAGATAACTGGGTGGATATCCATTTTGATTCACATTGATTCCATCAAGTTGATTCAACGTGGATATATTCTGCATGGGTCAACTGGATGGTACTACAGATTTTTGACATCCATATTAAAATTTAATTCACTTAGAAATCCATGCATATATCCACATTGAATCAACCTGGAGTCAATGTCATAATCCACATCTCCCCTCAATCCCTGATGAAGAGGTCACGGTACCCTGTTTCTCAATATTATCAATTATCAAACAGAATCGCAGTCAAAGCTTTATTCCATTGTATATAAGCCAATTGATTGTACAAACAAAGTCAATCAGTTTAATTGCAACCGACTCCTTTACAAATCTTCTTCCGCACCCTATTTCTCCAAATCCCTCGTTATACACCTGCGAATCCGAAAAGGACTCAGCACTCAGCAGCAGCAGCGAAAATAATAATCCCAAGAAAAAGTCTGGACACTCAAATCAGTCGTTGGACTCTTCTTCGTCAGTCGACCCTCTCTCAGCCCCATCATTCATAAGAGGTTAACGAAAGTGTCAGAAGAGGGCCGGTCAAGGCGCAAAAAGTCTCCCGGCCATAAAAATGTCCCGATAAGGAACGCGCTATACGCTGCTGCGCAAGAAGTCGTCGAAAAACGAACGAAAAGAGATAGTCGAGAGTGGAGGGAAAAAGGCAGTAGCCGCCGGGACGAGGAGGAGAAGAAGAGACGAACAAGACGACGACAACGAAGTAGTAGTGGTGGTGTGGCCGAGGCATTTGAAGGAGATGCGGGAGATGCTGAGCGATGGAGCCGAACCTCTCTCTCTCTTTCTGCTCAGTTCGGCTCAACCGCTATCTCTCCCAACCATCGATTCTCATCTCTATCTCGCTGCTGCTGCTGCTTTTCTTCTTTACCCTTTCGCGAGAGCTTGTTTTTCTCTCCTGGCTTCATTAACCCACATGCTTCTTTTATCTTGGAAAACTATACTTGCTTATTTTCCTTCAGTTCTTCTCGAGATCTGGACCAATTTCTTCACCGACAATTGCTACTCTTCTAAAATTCCTCTGACAGACTGTATATATACAGGGATATACGGGATAATCTTCTCGCGAAATGAAGCAATTGAAAGGGGCCGAGTTTATACGCATAATGAAAATAATAATCTAGCCGAGCCAGAAGAAGCAGCGTCAGAGGGGGATAAAAAAAAAGGAGGAGCCGTCCGCATTTAAGCGATTAACTGAATTCTTCTTCGGTATTAGAGCGCGAGAGGGGAGTAGGATACGGGAGAGAGAGAGAAAGAGAGCGCAGCCCAGTGCTAATACCTAAATAATTGCCGGCTAAACTTGATATGATTTAATAGCGGCGGCTGCTGCTGCTGCTGCTGCAAAAAACGCTCGCCGGCTTCGCGAAAAAAGGCTATAAAGCGAGAGAGAAAAAAGGAGGAACTACACTGCCGGTGTGTCCGATAAACGCTTATTCTTTCGCTGCTGCATTTCTGGCTGTCCCGCTGCGCGGGAAAATTGGACATTTTTTTTCTCCTCTGCAGTTCCCCCTGGCAATTTCTCTCTATCGTTATATACATATAAATCCCAGGACCGAGTCTCGGTCCACATCATCGTGGATTAAAAGCTGCGACTCTCTGCGCGCGTATTTTATCTTATTGTTCCGTATACGGTGCACGGTATGTATATTTTTTCGAGAGACGCGTGAAATAAATATTATATATTTTTCATCGACGATGTATATACAGTGATGGATGGATATGAACGAATATAATAATACTACGCGAGATTTTTTAGAAATCGGCTAATCCACCGGTGCAAAGCGAATTAGCCTAACAGAATGACCGGTAAACAACAAGTCCGATGCAAATCCGAGAGAGAGAGAGAGAGAGAGAGAGAGCAAAGATTTAAATCAATCAGAAAGTTCAGCGGATATACACACTGCAGCCGGTGAATTCACCGGTAAGCCGGACCGAACTCTCTCCGGCGTGAAACCAGGGGAGCACACTGCGCACTCGCCGCTTTTTTTTCGCCCACAAAAGTTATTCACTTCGACTTTGTTCCAGCAGCGGATTCGACTAGCAGCAGCCAAAGCCGGAAGCCCGGCCGCAAAGAGCGTCCTCTGGAAACTGTACACCTAGCTTTCTCTCTCTCTCGAACCCCTAGATGTATATAGATATAGAGGACGAGAGAGAGAGAGAGAGAGAGAGAGGCTAATCTGAAATTGCTAATTCCGGCCGGCTAATTCAATTAAGAGATCGGCGTGGCAGCGCCCTCTATCTCTCTCTCTATCTATCCTCTCTTTCGCGCTGGGCGATTTCAGCGCGCCACACCGGCTACTGCTATTATAGGAGCACAGCTTCCTTCGACGCGGCTGGCGATGATGCGCGGAATATTGAGGCAGAATTTCATGGTGGCCGCCGCGAGCGTATACTCTCTCTCTGCTGACGTGTATATATCCCCGCGATATCTATACATATGACGACCCCGGGAAAACTGACCAGAATGTTTCAGTTCGGCAGCCCGGGATGAGCTACTTACCGCTTCGTTGGCCGCGATTCGTGTTTGCATACAAGTTGCGCTTCCCTCCGCTTCACTTCGATTTTAGAATCGCTGATACGCCGAAGCTGTTTGTTGTTAACATCCTGACGCTGCGCTTATATTCATCATGCGCAGAGAGAGAACGGGCATGTTTGCTTCATTCCGTCAATTCGTTATATGTATATACCTGAAAGTATATATGTATAACCGATCGAGTATATAATAATCTGGAACACTGATGCGCAGAGACTCGCGCGAAAATTCATCATATACCGGTGTAACAAATGTCACACACCAGGAGGATGAATAAGTGGATGTCTGTTGAAAAAAGCTATTCGTTGCGACGAGACGTTTACGAGGTGACACACACACACACATACGTACGTACGCGTGTGTATATATAATATACGCTATACACTCTATACTCTGAACTGAAAAGAGTCGAGAGATTTTACGCAGTGTCGAAGCCAGGTGCGCTTTTGCATACCTGACTCTGACAGGCAGGTATTTCGCGTGCACCGTGAGCTTTCTTATTTGCCAAGGAATAATCGTCTTCTTTGCCGACCTTTTGGCTCGACACAACTTTCAGAAGAGTTCTTATATAAGGTTACACGAAAATTTTCCGCTGAATAGAAGTGAGAGAGGAAGCTAATTCGAAAACTCAACTAGCGTTGTAAGATATAACTCGATTTATTATATATACCTTTGCATTTGCAAACCAAGCTTTCTCAACACTGCCTGCGCGTTATATACACTCGAGCTATTTCATTAGGATATTTATCTGCGCCCTGGTAAAATCAACGCAGTATAGGTCCAAACTATGCTGTTGACTGAAATGAAGTGTATATAAAAACGTTGCCTGCACACCTGCTTATACCCTCGTATATACAATCAGTCTCGTGAGCCCAAACTGTTGTGTTATTCCGAAAAGAAAAGCTCTCAATCCCATCCAGGAAAATTCCGTTGACAGAAGAGCCAGACGCTAATGGCATTAAAAATGTCCGACAAGCGATCCTCGTTAAAAAGTTTCGATTAAAATAAATCCTTTTAGCGCGGAAAAGAAGAAGGAGAGTCACAGTCTTGACTCTGATGTTGCCACGACGCTGCTAAGATAGAGAGAAAAAAGAATCTAATTAGAAGTGGATTAAAATTCAATCAGCCCCGGCTAAAGGAACTCATCCGGGGGTAGTCCGCGTTATTGGTGTGGCGCAACTCGCACCTCTTCATTTAATTGCAGGCCTCCACTTTGACACCTTCTTCCCGTTCAATATGCCTCCTTCTCCTCCGTCGTCTCTTGTTTTTTCCGGCTTCTGTCCACACTCTCCTTTATATAAGCGCGCGCGCACAATTTAGCCTTTCAACTTTTCCAGCGAGGCAGCTGGATTCGAAACGTTTGAATGAAGGCATTGTGTATAGCTGCAGCAGCATTGTTATGTCTTTTAACTGCAGGAATATTATATCTATTTTCAACAATTACTGTAGAATGAAAGTCTTGTAAAACGGAGTATAACAAAAGTGCTTCAAGAGAAGAGGAAAAAAAGTCTCACGGGGCACACGACACACTTAATGCGTGGGTGTGTACAGAGTGTGGCTCTCGATTTTATTGTAATTGAACGCCGCGGTTTGCTTTGCGCAATCATTAATGCCGCTGCTCAAACAAGCGACCCTCTTGTCACTTACCCCCCTATATACAACGACGACGACGACGACGACGACGACAACGAAGCTGCTACTGCTGTTTTCTACTTAATAATCCACTGCTGTGTTCTTGCTTCCTATACCTCTGAAAGAGAGAGAAAAAAAAACTTTTAATTCTCCTCGCCTTGCCCTTTTTCTCGCTTCATCCCGACGCCTACTCCGTGTTTGTATACACACATATATACATACTCGTAATAGGTGTGTTCGCTACTCCCCCTTTTGATTTTTTTTTAATTCTCTTCAAAACAACAGCCGTTGTTCGATGAGTCAGGAAATAACACACGTTTTTCCGAGAGTCAACTCGTTAAACTGTTGGGAAGTAGTTTCGCCCTATCTGGGCGACCGCGTCCCGGAGAATTACGCAGGTTGTTAAGAAGTTAAGTTCATGCAAAGTTAACTCTCTCTCTCTCTCGTTGGATAACGTTTTTCCCGTATCGCTGTAGAGAATTAAGCTTTCCGTTTTTATACGCACTATATACACGCTCAGTGTGCACTATATCTCAGCTCGTAAACTCGGCTCGTTTACCTACTCTACACTTGACGCGCGATAAAGGCGAGATTTTTCTCTTTAAAGAATTATAATGCCAACTTTGAGGCTTAAAACTGCTGAGAAAAGGTCTGGCTATATAGGTATAAATATAGACGTGTATACGGTCGATTTGGCGCACACACACCAGTATATAGGATAATCCCGTATATATACGCGGTCGCAGGAGAGTTAACGTTTCCGCACAGCTCGGTCTCGTTAGCCTAACAGTTGCGGAGCCGTTTGTCGCGCAGCCAAACTCACTGTATATTTCAGAGTACAGTATATACGCATATCAGCTGAAAAGTGTTTCGAAAATAAATTCATCATCTCTCACCTTATATACCTATACAGTAGACACTCCTGCATATATCTCATCATAGGTATACATCCGAGCAAAGTGATTCCGGAGAAGATGAAAATTCGCACGAGCAGGCCGATAATCCTCGCTGAGCCGCGCAACGATCAATTAAGCGGTCGCTCAGACACACGCTCGGCGTTTTCGCGCCGGTCCTCCTCTCCTGGGGGGGAAGTAGCATCAGGCTCCTGCAACCGTATCTCGCAGAGCAGCAGCGGCAGAGGCATCAAAGATTCAGGAGGGCAGCACGCACCTCTGCGGCGCGCCTCGAAATTCACGAGACCACAGCTGCTGCTGCTGCTGCTGCTGCTGCCCCCAAGAGCAGCTCGTTAATCTTCGCGGCTCTGTGTGGCGATAACGAATCGAGAATCGCCTCTTACTCTTTGATGCTTATTTTTTTTCCGAAATTTTCATCAGTGAAAACTCGCGCGCTTCTTTCTCACTTGTGTGTGTATGTGCATATACCTATACATAGGTATAAGTGTATATAGAGTCGGGGAGAATAACCGCAGCATGATATTTCGTAATCGTCGAACACGATACTCCCGTGGTGTGCAGGCTGCATATACGCACGCACGATAATCTCGAGCTTAATCTTCGCTCCTTCCTCTCGCCAGGCTCTTGTTTTTCTCTCTCTCTCTCTCTTTCTCTCTTTCTCTACACTCTCTGAGCGCGATCTTTCTTATTGCGATCTTTAGGAATGCAAAGTGCGAGAGAGAAGCGAAACGAGTTTGTTACGCGCTGCTATGCGTGTATGCACGTATATGCGTGAGTATAGTGTTCTTCCTCGAGAGACGCTTCTTCATCAGGTGCGGGTGAATTTTCAAAATATTATACAATATGTGTACTGAATCGTCTGTTAGACACTGAGAAATGAAAAAAAAAATTGATGAAAAGCGGTATAACGCAGCAGTTAGTCTCTCACTATCCTCATATCTCTCGCTCTCTCTCTCTCTCCGGGTATTACCAAAACTCGGATATCCCGGTATATCGAGGCAAAGTCGTCGCCGTGGGGCAAGAAACTTTGCCGAGAGAGAGAGAGAGAGAGAGAGAGAGAGAGAGAGAGAGAGATCGCGCCGCCGGCTAATCTCGATCCTGGTCATAGCGTGTAGAGCAGCAGCAGCACCGGCGTCTCCCTCTCTCTCTCTCTCCTCGTCTTTTAATGCAATGTCAAGATAAAGGAGAGAGAGAGAGTGAGAGAACGGCCCGGGCAAACTACCTGCGACGAATTAACGGCCCGGACTCGAGATTAAAGAGGTTCCAGCGGCTGCTGCTGCTGCCCAATTACTTGCGAAAAGGTGCCCGCCCTTCTGTACTTCTTTTTTTTTCCCCTCCCCGCACACCTCTCACACACCAGACTCTTATCTCCAAAGCAACCATCCGACGATGCGATAAGCGTGCGGTCAGCTTTTCGATCGTAGTTTGCAATTTTTGTTTTCTTCTATATACTCTTTCACACAACGTATTGAAAAGGGAAAATGCACAGGCGATAATAGAGTCGTTCGTTTCTCGAAGTGTATTAAAAAAATATAGTGTTTGGTTATAACAGCGACACGTGCATATTCATCGCGACAGTCATATACATATAGGCTGATAAACGCAAGTGATGGCGTCGGATATATACTGCGCAGCATGGCCAAACTGATTCTTGATATTCAGAATGTTATAACTGCAGAGAGAGAGAGAGAGAGATTTGCATGTACACGCGGCTCGTAAAATCGTCGTGTGTATAAGGTGCGATGACCCATAATGCAGTCGCGAGAATGCTCGCGACTGTGTTTCTACCTATCTGCACGTAAATCACTCGGCTGCACTATTTTGATGCGACATGCACGCATGTGCATAGTATGACCGTAGCGAAGCTATATATGTGTATATAAAATCGATTTATTCCCCCGATTCCAATCCGTTATATACATTTCTATTCGGCTCGTGCGCAAGCTCGTCTCGCGGTAATACCCCAGGAGCTTTTAATGTTTTACAGCGAGCGTCTCGGACGTGCGCTGAATGTGTTGCTGCTGATGCGCGTTACTCTCTCGTCGTCGTCTTCGTATATGTATATTTATAGCTTGTATTATTTTTTAGCGTTATCCTCATCAGCGTGATTTTTTCTCTCTCATCAAGCAAGCAAGAAGTCTCCGATAGCAATTAGGAGAGCGTGGATATGTATGAGAAAGTCAAGTATATAAGTTGAAGAGAAAGAGAGAGAGTCGGTTCGTTCGATTCGAGTCATTTATTTATTGGCACAATGGATATATGTAGAAGGAAAGCAAGTTTCTCTCTCCGCGTATATATATACGTTAGTCGAACGGATAACTTGGCGGCGGCGGCGGCGTTTTAGGAGCTACAAACGATAGAATGAATCGCTTGCATTAGTCAACATCAGAAATGAGCCGAGAGACCGATGGAACTTGGAGAGAGCGCACTCTGTCAGCGATTTGTCTACTTCACTTATATACATACATATATAACGTTCTATGCCCTTTCTTCTCCCTATAGTGATTAAAAAGCAATTCCGGAAAATTCGCCTATATGATATAACAATATCGACAGTCTTATATATACATCTCCCTTTTTTGCGTCCTCAGACGCGCTAGCGCGACACTATAAGCAAACGGTTGGATGGCACTCGAGGCACTCGCCGAATATAATAACGTCGTGTGTGTGTATATATATATAAGATAGGCCATATATCGGCGTGTATGAAATATGGGAGAGAGGCTGGGAAGGAGGCGAGCGATCTCGTACAATAACATCGCCGGCGGATCTCTTACCGGGGCGCCTTTATCGCTCGCACAAAAGAAGAAGGAGGAGAGAGAGAGAGAGTGTAGAGACGCTGCCGATACCGCGCTGCTCCTCTCTCTGTTATCGACTATTTTTCTCTCGACATAAATCGACGTGTACTTACCGAATTGCTTCCGAATCGGTTATCCATATACCCCGGCTTGTGTATGTACATACATCTATACCGAGATGTGTCCACTTTGTTCTACTCGAACTCGCGGCCTGTGTATAACAAATGTATTTATAAATATTTATATACGTTTATCCGCGAGAGCTGATGCTATACACACAGAGACCGGCTTTATATTTAAATTGCGAAAAAAAGAGTATAGAGAAGGATATCTTCGGCTCATCCGCAGATAAGCCTCTGCGGCTGACAAGCTGATAGATAGCTGTTCGACCTGTGCATACATGCATGTGATACACGCGGATAGAAGATGAGGAATGGCAAGAGAGAGA
>UCQR01037374.1:6652-17273 GCA_900474235.1 Cecidostiba semifascia | reverse complement strand
TTGCAAGACTCTTGTACTGTTGAAATAGATTATGTAAATCAATACACTGTAGTTATTAATATATATTATAATTAATAAATATATTTGATTTTGCAATAAGGCAATTTTTCAATACAATCCTATCTCCTAGTATGTAGATGTGTGTATATATGTACAAATGATATATTTACAAAATATTTATGGCACATGTAGGCACAAGATATTTTAAATATTAATTAAGCTATAATATATGGTAGCTCTTAATTTTAAAAACAGTATTGAAAATGATCTAGTCAACCATAATTGTGTTTAATCTTCAAAAAGTCATTATTTAGTATTTCTTTACCTTTAATTATCTTTGATTCTATAATTCTCTAATAAAGCTTCATGAGTATCTTTTAATTTATATATTATTTTTCTAAACTTAGCTAACTTAGTTTCAAGACTAAAAAAGTACAAAATAAGTTATGAGTTTGTGAAATTATGATCCGATAATTTCACAAAACTGTTTAAGATTATTTGAGATGACAAGAGAGAGAAAAGCGTTATCACTATATAATCTCTTATACTGGAGTTGTGCATGAATTTGACTATTTGAATGTCAAGAAAATTTGTAAAAGATTTTCAAAGAATTCCAGGACGTCTGTCACAGCACTGACTGGGTGGAACTGTCCAGTTATATTGATAGCCCAAGTAAGTGCTCACTTCCTGTGCACATAGGTTTCCTGTTCTTGTATAAAACTCGTGCATCTTCTTCATGTCTTGACTGCTTTGCTTATGTGTTACTAGATACTGGTTGGAGCAGCCACGGGAACGATACTCAGTATCAAAGCGGGGGTCGTGTTTCCTCTCAATGTTTGCTACTGGTGCTACCCATAGTCCAACCGAAACATCCTCTGAATTCTGCAATCTACAAAAGTTCAATGAATAAAATTTACTACTAATCTGTACTGCTATTTTGCAATGTTAGTTAAATGAAAATTACTTCAAAATGTCTTCATTTTCAGCAATGAATTTTACAAGATTGTATGACAAAATATACCCTCCTCCCAGAGCATATGGCAAATAATAATCACAAAGAATCCAGTCCGTCTCCTTCCAGGGTCCGCTTTTTTTAGCTCTAGCTCTACCATTGAAGTAGCCCCAGTACAATTCCTTTCTCAATCCCTTATTCTGCCACCTGTTCAACTCTTTCAAGATCTGGTCCACCACTGCAAAACTGTCATCATCACACTTGAGCACAAAGTCAAAGTCATAATACTCGTGCATGTGAACAAACGATTGCAGGACCTTCTTGGTCACAGTCCCATAGGAATCCAGCAGCTTGGGCAACAGCAGTAGATCGTTGTGCTTCTGATTTTCAGACTCTACAGACTGCAACTGCTCCGGCCTGAAGTTCAGTGTACCAATGGCAAAGAAACTTTTTACCTCGCTCTGTCTCAGCGACAGCCATGTCTTGCGAATGGTGTCCCTGCGCTCAGTGTTTTCTGGAGCACTCAGCACCAAGATCAGCAAACGGAACTTCTGTTTGTTTACGAGTTTTTTATCTTTATTGGAGCAGTGCAGAGTTGAAAAGTGGTGCACTCCAAAGATCGTCAGAAGGAAAATACCCAGGACATATACGAGGCTGAGCTTTACTTTCGGCATCTCTCTCGTGTTGAAGGGGTTACGGGTTAATTTTGGGGTGATTTTTTAACGATAAGGAAGCGAGGTCTTCATAAGTGGGACAATGAACCCAGCATTGTACCGGCTACAGAGGCCTGCCGTGCGTGCGCCGCTTTATACACTGTAACACAATAAACACACTACTGGGGTCAGGGGTGGGTTGTCCCGGTTGTTCGTTTACTGCACAGTGCGCAAAATCAGCTGATATGGCTACGTGTGTTGTTTTGGACAGGAACCGGGTGTATCCTTTTTGCGCGTCAATATTTGTTATCTGCGATATCGGAGTTCTATCGCGACTTTATATTTTTATTATATTTAATCCTCTAGACTTTGTCATTTATCATTTAAATGCATAAAATATTATTTTATATCCTATAAAGTTACTGACTACATTTTTTTTTCATTGAAAAATACAAGAGCAGACGACAAATTGAAACGCTCAAATTTCATATCAAATTCAAACGTTCAAAGTTTCTTATTTAATAGAATATAGAGAAACGTATAAATAAAATACAAATGGTTTTGTCACAAATATTATATATTGCACATATTTCAATAATTATATATGTTTTACAAAACATTAAATAAACGCTTACATTTCAAGGTTTAAGATCTTTGCACACTTACACACTAAATAGACCATAGATTATCTTTTCTTTTTCTTTTATCACAAAATTTAAGTGCCAACTGGACTCCAAATGGACACCAATTGTATCTTGTTCCCATCGTCGTGACACTGGGGCTCGAATACATTGTTTTATTAGTAAAAATAAATAAGATAATAGAGCGATAGTATACATCAAATGACAATCAGATTGCGTGATTGAAGTAAGCAAAAAACGCAGCCAACGCAAAAATGCGTGACGCGTTCTTGCTCATTAGAAAAGGCTTATTACGGTAAGTTAGCTTTCACAAGAAGGCACGATAAATAATATGATTGGATGTATGTACAGATGAAGTATATTCATTAACAGCAAATCCTCATGCATGATGGAAACGACGTCGAATGTGTTTGTTATGAAGTTCTTTTTGTCAGCTATTGAAATCCTCTTCTATATGGATCTGTAAGAAAATTGCAACAATACGTATATGAAATCACATTAGTTTTATCACTTCTACTTGTATTCACGTTCGATTAGATCCTTACCTCAGATAAAATCGCCCAATTATCGCTTTCACTGTGTACAGTTAAGCGAAGCACTGCAACTTTTCCTAATTTCTTATCCACAGTTCCACGAGCAATACCAAGAGAATCAAATTTACCTATAATAATGTAACCATCTTCTGTAACATTATTATGATTTCTATCAACAGAATTAATCGACTGTGGCAAAATCTCAACAGTTGTATTATAAAATTTATCTGATGGATGCTCAGCATTTCCACTTCTAAATAAATATCTCTTTATAAAAATAGGATGAACAAATTTAAATCTAAGATGATCTCCTGGTTGTGGCAAAAGCCCCCAAAAGAACGAGTCGCCCTTATAAGCTTTATTAAGCGTAAACTGCTTATATGGTTTGATTTGAGATTCAACAATTGCATCTGGATTTTGATGACCATAATATAACGTTATTTTGCCAAACTGCTTATCCTAAACATAAGATTTCACATTTAGTCAATTTTGTTTTAAAATTTACAAGTACAAAATCTTTTAATTTTTACCTTTAATTTCTGTACTTTTCCTTTCAAGGAAGAATGAGTACCAACATGTTGAAATAAAGATGGCTTGTAATGAAGCCACAATTCAGCTTTGGCCATTTTGCAGCGTTTCTGCGAATATATACGCGAGTTTTTACAGAATGCTCGGAAATTTTCTAGAAAAAAATATTTATACTTACGTTATCCATATCGAGACTACATACTTTAGTCGATATTAAATGGTCTAAAAGCCAATCAACTGGTTTGTCATTGTAAAACATTAGAAAAAACTGAACTAGCCAAGGCAGATCTACACATTTAAATAATTTTCCTACAAGAATTTAATTAAATTAATAAAATACAAAACGTATTATATAAGAATAGTTTTTAAACGAGAATTAAGTTTAAGAAATACCTATAAAGCCAAGTTGACAAAAATCAAGCACAACCCAATTCTCCTTCATACTGACTTTTTGCAAAGCAAAAGATTTCATTGTAGTAATGAAATTTTTCCTAGCCAGTATATCGTCCTCCAGTTGAACATAGAAAGTTCCCTTCGTCTGAGCATATGACATTAGAAAAGCAAAATCTAAATTTTGTTTTGATCTCCATACTACACGTTGATGGTTGTCACCCAAAGTATCGCGCAGCTTTGCAAAATCAGGATAGTAGGAAGGATGTGGCGAAATTACTTCAATAACTCCAGATTCAAATTCATTAGGAAAGCTGAAATTCGTCAGAAAGGTAAGTATTTGCTTGAATATAATAAATAGCTGCATAAACGTATAAAGTTACAAGGACGTAAAATTTATTCATTTCTTTAATGGCATTAATAAAATTGATATATGGCACTATAAGAATGTCAAAGTACTTCATTAAAAATTTTTTACTCTGTGGTAAAAAGTTTCTAGAGTTAAAAAAATTGATTGTATTTTTATCAAACTTGCTTAGTCATGAGAAAAGTTCTGATTATGAGTTGTTGTGATTCATGTTTTTCTGTCTATATACTAGTTTCTTTCAGGAAAAAATCAAATTGTCAAACGGAAATTGCTATCTGATTTATGTAGTCATATAACTATTATAGAAAAAATTGTTTTTCCTTATATGCAAGCATAATTGCCATTATACATATCAGACCGTTATGTTTTTAAAAGCTATTAGATTTACATAAGTGGTTGTTTGATACTTACTGTACTTCTATTTGCTTTGCTACATACGTAACATACTCAATATCAGTCTGAAAAATAACAAAAGTCTTTAGCATAAAAGTAATTGTAGATGCATAAGAGAAACCATAACACTGTTGACAGTGTTGACCTTACCTCAGCTATTAAAACTACAATAAGCGTGTCAGCAGTTTCTTGAGGACTCATACGATCTAAGAGATTCTTTAACGTCGCCATTAAGTAACTCTGCACCTCTCTTCTAACGGTCGGTATGCCCAACACCACGCTAACCCCAGATCTCCCCTTACTGTGAATGAAAGCTGGCCTCAAACTGTTGGGATCGCTGAGTAGGTGTGGTAGAAAATTGTAGACCGACGGCAACTTGACATTCGTCACATTGTAATTTGAATTGTTGATGAAGATCTGCACATCCGGTAAAAGATGTGCTCCCTCAGTCAGCTGCATTAACTGATAAGTCAACAGCTGTATTTCCTCCTGGCTGTTGATGTATTTGGAGTGCAGGTGCTCCAGTTTGACCTGCAGCTCGGCTATACTGTGCTGTAGCAGCGTCTCTTCGTGCACATCTGGTGTAGAGGCAAAGTTCAGGATGACGCACGGCACCAGGATCATGCACAGCACCACAAGCCAGCGCCTCCTCGAAGGAGTTAGACTCATGATGTGGGTCATCATGCTTCCTACGACAATCTACATGGTGTCTACGGGGCCAAGTTATCAGCATTCTGCAAACCTACTGTCTCTCATCGGCCAGTTTAGCAGCTGAAACAACATAACAGAGGCTTTGTTATGTTAATTCAATAAACAGAAGATAAAACTAGCTAGTACATCAGGCTCGCAGACTTTGCATTACATAATTTAATTAGCTGTACTGCCGCTTGCGTGCGTTGTCGAAAAAAAAAAACGAAAACCCTCAAGTGATCCTCGTACTAAAAAAATCTCCGACTCTATACATGCTACTCGAAATCAAAATATACTTAGACGACAACAGCCCCAAGTCTAGCTATTGTACAATAAACGCATATAGCGGTCATGTTTACAGCGCGCGCGTGGGTGTGGGCGCGGAAAACAATTTATTACTCAGTTGTCCTTTTTCCCACGCGTCCAACTCACCATGTCGAGTTGACGATTGTCAGCGGCGCGGGAGCGTATCCTGGAAAATGTCATTTTCGTTCATCGCACAACAAACGTCGATATACTTAAGTACTTGCTGAGTAAGTTTTTTTTGGACGATCGATCTTTAAGTGTTCTCTTCCAGGAGCTCGTCCACTCCTTGCGGAGCGCGTGAGGCCATGGCGAATACTGGTCTGTGGGATGGGAGGCAGAGGATTTTTCTCCCTCTCTCTCGGAGCTCTCCGACACTCTCCGAACGGAGTCTGCGTTGTGGTGTGGGTACTTATGTATAGGTATTTAAATAATGCATGTGCGTGAAGCCGATGGGTGGGAGACAGCGGCGGACTGCTTATTGGCTGGCCTTTCTTGTTCTTGTCGATGGAGCGGATATGATATGAGGGATGAAGGTAAACATTGCATAGAGGAGTAATTTAGACTTTTTTTCTATTTGGATTGCGATGCCGTAATACTTGGGTGCGCTAGCGGACGTATGATTGATTAGTCTTTTTTTTCTGTTTGAGATGAAAGGAAAATGTGAGTCGAGGTATAACGAGTTGGAAAATCAATATGATTGTTTTGAACTCTTGACAAATGAATATTGATTCATCGGTGCTGTAAATATTGCTGTCTTATATTTGGTTTTCTCAAATGTGATTAAATTATCGTCGAGTACCATGTCGCTTTGTTTTTCTCGTTTTTTGTCACGTTTTAGTGACGAAGAGCTCAAGGAAAAAATACAGAATTTTAACAATTCTTGTTTGAGCCAAAATTTTGAACATCAATCGAGCAGATCAAAAAAGGACAGGAGCCTCCAATTGATGACTGAGATACTTTACAAGAGTTCAAGTGCTCAGTTGCAAGCTCAAGAACCAAACGGTTTGATCGAATGTGCAATAAAAATTCTTTTGAAGTATTCCAATACACCATTGCACTTTGATTATGAATCCGTTATATCTGAGAAAAAACGTAATAGTAGATATCTATTGGCAAAAGAAAATTATTATCAATTGCTCAAAGTTTTTCTTGTCAAAGAGCAAGAGAAAATAGTTGAGAAAGTCATTAACGTGTTGCACAGTGAGAAGCTTTGGCAAGGAAGAAGAGTTTGCATTGATATATTAACAGGCCTGTTTGAGTGTGGATATAAGGGATCTTTAATATGTAATGAAATATTCAATAAAATTGAAGCAATCGATGTATCTAATGAAGCTTACATCAAATTAATCATTAAAGTCTTGTACGAGCTACTTGATAGTTACAATTGGCCAAATAATCAGGAAACTGTAATAGTGCTTGAAAGATTACTTCATTTGTATTACAAAAGTTCTCATGAGGCTTCCCAAGACTCAGAGTATATTGCCTATGCAAATTTGAGAGGTGGTTTGGAATTATGTGTTAGACACATAATTCCTAAAATATCGAATAATCATCTTCTTGTGATAATTCAACACATGAGCTCTTGGTCTATAAATAAAGATGTAAGTGACAATGTCATTTTGAATTATGGCAGTACCCTGGAATATGCAGCCTACATGCATCAAACTCATTCTCTTGTCAATACCTTGACAGAAGATGTTTTATCCCTTATTATGAAAATGATTGGATCTCATGTAAAATTTGTATCATTATTAGGAAACAGAGTATTACAACATCTTGTTGACAGAGGAGACAATCAAATGTTGTTTAACAGTCCAAAAATATTCTTTGAGAACATGCAGTTAAGTCTGAAGCTCAGAAAATATAACAGAGAAGATAGAAAATTCTTGGAACAACACAGAGAGGTCATTCATGACAGTTTGATCAAGAGCATCATATATCATAGAGGTTGTCGTCTCAACTTGGAAACTACGTACTGTACAATATGCCTACTAGCTATAGAAGTACCTTGTGGCTTTACAGCGGCGGCTGTGAGCTGCGTCATGATGCATCTTCAAGAAATTATAATGAAACGTCCGAAAAAATTCGGTTAGACGACACTTTTAATTTCCTAATATACAATTATTCAAAATTCTTTAACATTTAGGTAGGGAAGCAGCTTATCATATCCACGCAATAATAATTTCTGTACTGTCCTTTGTCTGCTGGATCCATGAAGCAAAGGACTTCCACGCCTACGTAAATAAAATCGTAATGGAAAGGGCTCAATGGGCTCCGCATTTGAATCCCCCACTGCGATCGCGCTATAATTTCGCGGTGCATCACGTGCTCTGGGACAAACCCGAGTTATTTCTCGTCGACTGGGAAGTCCGCTACGGTCTTTGGAAACGCTTTCGACTAAATGAGTCGTCGAAACATAAAACAAAAAGAGTATACTACGAAGATTGAAATAAAGGCATATTTTAGTAAATCTTCAGACATCAATTCAAACAAATAAGTTTATTATTTACGTTCGCTATCTTGGTTCCGACAAACCGTACAGAAATAACACAAATAAGACTTGCACTTGATTTTACGTTCATTAACCTGCGGTCTAAACAAACTTATACAACTATCGCGCTAATTACACCGTGTAAAAATAAATTTATGAAACTTTTTTTCAGAAAAATATACATATGAACAAGTGCTGCTTGCTTTCGCTTAGATCTGCTAGGCTTCGCTGTATGTGATATAAAATTTTATTTACAAACGACACGTGAAAAAATCCTTTCTTCTCCTGCCTTACGAATCATTTCTCTCGTGAGAAATCTATCGTACACTACGCGAACCTATAAATATACATATATATATATATATAAAGTATATCTCGCTTACGTATAGTATGTCTATATTACACTTTGATTCAATGCAAAGTTCTGTCTTTTCTTTCATGAACACGATTATAGTTTAGTTTAGAACCACACACTGCCGTCGCATAGTTCTTCCTCCGTTGTCGGAGGAGGCTGCTGCTGCTCCTCGGGTTTCAGCAAGTCTTTTGGCTCTTCCTCGTCGCTCTCTGACACAGCCAAATCGTCCTGAATTTTGGACACACCCTCGTCTTTCCTTATCGGCAAGGACGGGAAGAATGACTCCGAAGGATCATAGTTCGAGTCCACACTTTCTTCTGCGATTCAACAAGTACATTATTATTAGTTTGTTATAAAAAATTGATTTCATGTTACTGGGAATTGTCTAATTAATCACTCACCGTGATGCTGAATTGGCGGTTCACCGAGCGTATAAGATCCAGCGTTACCGAGCTGAATCATTGCTTCGGCTACCTGTTGACTATCGTCGTCGGCAGGCAGTTCTTCGGGCCTTACCTCCACCGGTTGGAGCGGCTTCAGCTCAGTCGTCTCGAACGCATCATCGACTCCGAAAGGTACCTCGTCGAACTCGTCCTCGCTCGAGAATTGCAAGTCTAAAACGATGAAAAAAAATTAGGGTTATCTTGCTACAAAAATGATTCAATGATAATCCTAAATGTTGTTTTACCTTCTTCGAGAACGTCCTTTTTCTTCATTGCTACAGGCCTGCCAAGTTCGGCCTCTACATCGCCCTCGACGTCGACAAATTCGTAGTCATCCATGCCGGATTTTCCGAACGGATGATCGGGAGAGCTCGTTTGACTCTGAGCAACACAAAGCATATCGTAAATATTTATATTTACACTCGATTTCCAAAAGATATATTAACATGAGATAGCTTACTCCTCTGAATTCCGGCTCGGCGATTGTATAGTTTTCTTCTTCGCCGCCTTCGCCCATCCAGGATTGGTCAATGTCGGCTTGTTCCATTGCTCGTTGTTGAACGAGAGAGATGTTCCGTTCTAACTGCGATAGATGATCGCCATACTGTGAATGATAAAGTGAATCGTAAATTTTAACATCACAATTGAACGATTCATTATACATTATCATAAACGTATTAAAAACTCTAATATGATTATGTTATGATCAATGCATTATAAGTATACCTCAATCAACGTGTCTCGAGCAACTTTAAGTAATATTTCAGCCTTGGCAGTCAAAGGTGATTTCTCGCCGTTGTAAAGTATACAATTATCGACAATCTGTTGAATATCCCTTACGAATTCCGCTCGGCTATGGTATTTATGTGCTAAAAAATAAAGTATTAGAATCGCCTAAGATGCAAACAGTAAAAGTTTTGATTAAAAAATTGCTCTCTTCGACTTACCAGCAACCTTCTTTGACACAGTCTCCAGATCCATTGGCCGCTTAATAATAGTGTAATAATCTTTGATTAGCTTCTTGTTAACCGGCTTGAGGAACTGCGTGGCTTCCGCCATGTTCTTGAGCTTGTCGTTGATCACAGTGTTCAGAATGTACGAGAGTGCGACCTGATCGTTGTCGTCGAGCAGAGGATTGATGGCCTTCTCGAGCCTCATAATCTTGTCCTCCTTTTCGGCAATCTGCTTGACGCAGAAATCGAGCATACGCTGGGCTGCTTCGGTTATCGGATGTTTCAGCCCATTGTACAGCAGCGTGTTCTCTTTGATCTGGTTGACGTCGGCCAGAAAGTCTTCGCGACTCTGGTACTTTTTTTGGCGTAAATTGTCGCGGATCGTCTGCAAATCCATCGGACGGCTGATGATACGGAGGTAATCGGGCACGGCCTGGAAGAATTTTAACATGCAACATCAAATCAACACATCCTCAAAATTGTATTCAATATTTTATGCCAATTAGCATAAAAGTATACCTTTACGTTGACAGGAAACCAGAATAGCGGACCTTCGTCTAGGTCTCTCATATCGCTGAGTATGCTCTCGAGAATCGTGGAAAGCACGACAACCGGATCCGTTCGTCGTCGGTTGACACCCGCTGGCCTCTGGTATCGTTTGAGGTAGTCGCAGTGGTCCTCTCCGGACTGGCGCTTGCGTTTTCGTGCAGATACTGCGTCCTTTGGTACTTTCAGTAACAACGTACGGCGTTTCATCTCCTCCGCATGCTGTTGATTTCGAGAAAAAAGAAGACCAAACGTTCAAGATTAGTAAGTGCGTTTCGAAAGCGAGGGCGATTGAATTTTTATAGAAATAAGGCAACTTTCACTGTTTTATTCATTGTTTTTTTTCCCTTAAAGAGTTATCGACTCCAAATCATGTACTC
>UCQR01037373.1:10314-26746 GCA_900474235.1 Cecidostiba semifascia | reverse complement strand
AAAATCTTTGTCTTCGCGTCTTTCTACAACATGCTGTCCAACTCGATGACGGCTATGTTCATGAGAGGCTTTGCCGAGTTAAACGAGTGCAAGATGACGGTTAACCGGATACAACCGTTTTTGATGTTGGATGAATTCAGAGAGGGTAACGTCATTGGGGACCAGCCGACGAACATGCAGAACGCGGTTATGAAGGACATGGAAAAGAATATGGTTCTGAAGAGTGATGTGGATGAAATTAAGAAGGATAAGGATAGCGTCAATGGAATTATGTGAGTGTTTTGTGGGGTAGTGTAAGGAGAGCCCAGTAGAAATTGTACATATTTTTCGTTAAACGAGTTTTCAAAATTTCAAAATTGATTTTCAATCTGGAAATGAAATTAATACTTGCATGCAAAGAAGCCGAATCATGAGAGTTTTTTTTTTGCTCTAAAGGCCCACAAAATATAATTCTCAACTTTGTTAACTATTTTCGCTTTCTGAATAATTTATTCTCGATTTTTCCATCATGCATTGATCACCCTGTAAAACCACGTTTGCATCGGTGCATTAAAAAAATAAGGAAATGTCTCTCACTTGATAAGAGCGAACAAACGTCTACACGATAATACATGAGCAAGCCAGGCTTAATTTATCACGATTGCTCAGCAAACACGGTAGATCCAAAATTTAAAATCGAAATAAACGGTTTATTTACAAACACTTTCACTTTAGTATGCAAGCACAAAGTCAATTCTAGTAAATTAAATTTTTGTTCTTTTGAAGACCTGCGGACTCCTACTACGAAGACAACAATGATTTAACGGACGGGCCAATCTACTCCGTTCAACTAGACCACGTAACAGCCAAATGGTATCCCGAGCTCTCAGAAAACACCCTTGAGGATGTCAATTTCAAAATTGAAAAGGGCAAGCTATATGCTGTAATCGGTATGGTTGGTTCGGGCAAGAGTTCTCTACTTTCCTCAATCCTGGGCGAGATCAACCTTGTGGAAGGCAGTATTAAAACGAAGGGAAAGATCAGTTACGTGGGCCAGGATGCTTGGGTTTTTGGATCCAGTGTCAGGCAGAATATACTGTTTGGACAGGAGTTTGACAGACAGCGGTATCAAAGGGTGGTCAAGGCCTGCTCGCTGTTCAAGGACTTTGCGCAATTTCCCGAGGGTGACCACACCATTGTGGGAGAAAGAGGAAGTTCGCTGTCTGGAGGACAGAAGGCTAGAATCAATTTGGCCAGAGCTGTTTATAGAGAGGCGGATATCTATTTATTGGATGATCCGTTGAGTGCGGTAAGAACTGTTTTCCATAGTCCATACAGATGTTTACAACTTATAGTAAAGTCTAGAACAGAATGAAAAACTAAATTTTTTTGGTAATTTCAGGTTGATGCCCACGTAGGAAAGCATTTATTCGAAGAGTGCATAAGACGTTACCTCCGTGGCAAAACGCGAATTCTAGCAACTCACCAGTTGCAGTTCATAAAGGACGTTGACGGTATTATTCTCTTGGAGCAAGGAAAAATGCAGTATTACGAAAATTATCACAGACTTTTGGAAGCTTACCCAGAGTACGGTAGTTTGATAGCTGCTGAAAAGGAGCAAAACTCCACAGAGGACGTATCCATCGAAAAGACTGAAATTAGAAGACGATTTTCTTCGACTGGTAGCAAAGTAAATTCATAAAAATATACTTGAGAATTAAAATATTTCTAAGCAGAATATACAGTAATTGACCACGTTAAATTGTGATTGTTTAGTCTCGCATTTCCGAATGTGGGGATGCAGTAGAAATCGACGAGGACCAAGACGATGCCCGAAATTTGGATGACATTCTGGAGGAATCGTCGAGGGGCGCTGTAAAAGGAGTCTTTTTCAAGTACTTTCAGGCTGGTTCTACCGTTTGCACTGCACTGCTAATGTTTGTGCTTTTCATATTCACCCAAGTCCTTGTCAGTTTGAACGATTTTAGCGTGCCTTATATGTAAGTAGTTTCGGTTGCTCGCAAAATTGTGCAAATAATTTGACGCATCTAAAATAGCCACATTTTTTCAGAGTGACAGCCGAAGAATCCCGACACTACTACCAAAATCACGAGAACGACACGGATCCACTACTTTCCGCATCGAATCAAACCAAAACTGCAATGGCAGAGTCAGACCTCCTACCTACCCAGATCTATATCTACATTTACAGTGCGATCGTCTTCTCAATCTTCATAGTCGGTCTTACGCGTTCGTTCGTCTACTACAATTGCTGCATGCGAAGCAGTGAACGTCTGCATAATTCGGCCTTTTCAGCCCTCATTCGCACGGATATGCATTTCTTCGATACGAATCCCAGCGGTAGAATCCTCAATCGGTTCTCGAAGGATACGACCGGTATCGATGAGCACCTGCCCAAGGCATTGCTGGATTCCGGACAGGTGCTGCTGTCGATCGCTGGTGCGCTCATCGTCACCTGCATGGTGAACTATATATTCTTAGCCCCTGCACTGGTGATTGCTGTTGTGTGTTATTGGATCAGGAAGGTCTATCTAAAGACTAGTAAGAATATCAAAAGGCTGGAGGGAATGAGTACGTTGTATCTTAAATTGTTGTGGACGATGAAGTTAAATTATATTGCATTTTTATAATATGTTTAATTTCAGCTCGATCTCCGGTATTCACGCATCTTAATGCAACTCTTAATGGGATATCAACCATAAGGGCGTATCAGGCCCAGGACGTTCTTAAGTACGAGTTCGACAAATTTCAAGACGTTCACACGTCCTCCTGGTACATTTACACTGCCTGCAGTCTCGCCTATGCCTTTGCTCTCGATTTGTTTACCTTTAGCTTCATAACGTTCATCACCTTTAGTTTTCTTATCTTCAAAGACCGTAAGTTCGAAACGATATTTATTAAGCAATAAATCTTTTTTATAGTAAAACCAATAAAATGATAAACTTAATCAATTTTCATAGAATTCAATGGCGGCCAAGTAGGTCTAGCAATTACACAAATGATGGCGATTGCCGGCCTGGTACAGTGGGGAATGCGTCAGAGTGCCGAGGTAACGAACCAGCTGATGTCCGTCGAGCGAGTTCTTGAATACACTCAGATCCCACCCGAGAACAACCTACGCGACAACAATCTTGCTATTAAGAATAAGAAGAAACGAGGTAAGGAACAGGCGGTGGCGGTACCACTTGTAGTACCGCCCAAGGATTGGCCTAGTCATGGTACCGTAGAGTTTAGGAATGTGTATATGAGGTACAATGAAGAGGACGAGCCGGTGCTAAGGGATCTAAGCTTCTTTATCAAGCCAACAGAAAAGGTCGGTTTTCTCGTTTAAACAATTATAAATTAAGCAACAAAAGTAATTATTCGTTTGTTACTTTACATTTGCAGGTAGGAATAGTGGGAAGAACAGGAGCTGGAAAATCGTCGCTCATCGCTGCACTATTCCGACTTGCACGTTTAGACGGTGTGATTGAAATAGATGGAATAAATACCGGAACGATAGCATTGGAAGATTTAAGAAGTCGTATATCCATCATTCCTCAAGATCCAGTATTGTTCTCTGGTACATTAAGGCGTAACTTGGATCCGTTCAACGAATTTCCTGATAAAGCTTTGTGGGAAGCTTTGGAAGAGGTACTGTTACTCTTTCCATCGTAATAATGGAAATATTTAAACTTGTCATCTGAACGAGCATTCTTTTCATTAACAGGTAGAACTGAAGGATGCTATTATTAGTTCTGGAACCGGCTTAGACTCCCGCGTATTGGATCGCGGCTCGAACTTCAGTGTCGGTCAGCGACAACTTGTTTGTCTAGCCCGAGCAGTATTACGCAATAATCGTGTGCTGATGTTGGACGAGGCTACTGCCAACGTTGATCCACAGACAGATGCTCTAATTCAACGCACCATTAGGACCAAATTTGCTCAGTGCACTGTACTTACTGTGGCACATAGATTGAACACGATCATCGACAGTGACAAAGTCATTGTCATGGATAGGGGACATCTTGCTGTAAGTTGCAGTTTCAGATTCTTTAAATAATTTTCAAATTTATAAATAAACTCATGCACGTGATTTCCACTTTTATAGGAATTCGATCACCCCTACAATTTGCTGCAGAAAGAAACGAGCCAATTTAATTCGCTGGTCAAAGAAACCGGCGACGCGATGTTCGAGCAGCTCTACAATTTGGCTAAACAGTGCTACGATGAAAAGTACAACGATTGCAGATGAAAATAATTATGTATTTTTTAATGTTTTCTAAGTATTCTGCCTTTTATATAAGGCATACTCGTTTGACTTGACGTACGAGATATAGATAAGATTGTTTGAACATGCACGCAATTGTGTGTGTATACACATATACGTGCAATGAATTAATAGTTAGATAGCTAAGTGACTGCTTCAAATAGAACGTTGATAGGAAGCTCGTGCTGAGACATTAAATCTTTCAATACTTCACTTTGTGATAAGTTTGACTGTGATGGCAAGAAGTGAAGTTTTTGATATAACTGATAGTTCATTATTTGTTAAACCGCACATCACAGAATCAAGAAACCAAAAAAGTGCGTTATCGTATTTCCGTTTGGATATTTCATCTTGTCCTGTTACTCTAAAACTTGAGCTGGTTATTAAAACTGGTGATAAAATTGTAGGAACCGGTTATTGTTGTTTAGTTTTGTAAACACATTTATTTAGATTATATGTTAGCTTATAAGGGAAACAACAATCAACTTGTGGCAACGTCCTTATTCTTGTTTTTTTTTTATAAGTGTTAATACGATATTTTTTTGAATGAATCAATAAACGTTTTACTATAAATATCATATAAGGACTTTTAATTATATCCTAGATCATAATTATTAAGAACGCCCTTTTTGAATATGCTTATTGATGAACTTCACACAAAACTAAGTTATACATAAGTTCCTCGAGGTATCTGTTATTTTTATCTACAACAAATTAAGTAACATTAACAAGCAAATTTTTAAATTGCTCCTTTTTTTAAAACAAGGCCAGGTGTGTTCAATATCTAATGGCCATATACTATTTTTATAGATTAAAAGGCGTTGAAATTGAAAAAAAAACTGCTCACAAATAAATTTTAAAATTTGGTCAACAATACTCATCGATCACAAAGAGCTGTATAAAATGTAGAATAAGTTTTATATAAAATTGTCATACGCGGAACGCGCCAGTCTATGGCATACGCAACAAGCGAGCCTTGAATTCTCGAGGCATTATCAGCACGAGTATACGTAAATAGGACAGACATTGAAGAAAATTTCGCGCTGCGGCCAGTTTGTCAACTTAGTTTCAACAGGGACATGTATTTATAAAAATCAATAAGATTATACGGTTCGTTCTTGTCGGAATAATACATATTTATCACTGATGTGACGTGTGATACTCTTAGTTTTTAACGTTTCCTTTCGAATATAATGAATACTGCCGCAACGGAGAGTAATCCGAATCCTCAAGAGAAAGCCAACTTTTTATCGAACCTCTTCTACTGGTAAGTTATCTTGACATTCGATTTATGCGAAGTATCTTTATATGAAAGTACCTGATTTACAGGTGGACGAGGCATATCTACAAAAAGGGTTACAGAAACGCTTTGACGCTGAAAGACCTTTACGACCCGCTGGAACTTGATCGAGCGACTTATCTCGGAGATCGATTAGAAACGTCAGTGCACGAAATTTAGAGAGAAAAAAAGATTGTTTAACGATTTACCGATCTCATAAAAAAAAATTCCACCTCCGTCATTTCATTTTTCTTATAGGCAATGGAATACACAAGCTTACAAGGCAGTGGCGATGCCGAGCCTGGCAAAGATCATATTCTTCACTTTCCAAAGAGAATTCATAGTTGGCTCCGTAAAGCAAATATTCGAGCTAACTTTACAGTAAGAATTCCTTATGACTACTGTTATAAAACAATGGAAACAGTATAAGTATATTGAAAAACTCGATTCATTAGATTGGGCTTGCCGATTTTGCTCGGATTGCTGATCCGATGCTACTCTCCAGGCTCTACGACGACTTCTGACGAGACGTTATTGTTGTCGTGTTCTCTCATAGTCTTCGATCTGGTGAAAACGATTATAGGAAACAACAAGCTCTACAGTTTTACGCATCTCGGTGGAAGAATCCGGGTTGCTCTGTCGACGCTGATATACAGAAAAGTGCGTTGGCGCGAGTTGGGCTAAAACGATCACCAATCAGGTCTATATAATATTCTTTCACTTTCGTAGTCTCTGCGCTTGAGTAAGACAGCCATAGGCGATACGACACCTGGAAAAATAGTCAATCTATTGGCCACCGACATCACTCGATTGGACTTTGCTCTCCTTCACATTAGTCTCCTTTGGATCATGCCGTTTTGCGTCGTGATCGTCGGTGTCGTTTTGTACGTGCGAGGCGGCTGGCCAGCTTTGATCGGAATGCTCGCTATCTTTATCGTTGTTCCAACTCAAGGTACGATACGAGCTTTGATGACTATATGGTGAAAAAACTTTGTGATTTGAAGAAATTTAAAAAAAAAAACAGTTTCCTTCAACAGTTTACCTGACCCACTTGTCCACGAAGTATCGCAAGCAGTCGAGCCAGAAGACCGACGAACGTGTCCAGCTCCTGGAGGAAGTGATCTCGGGCATCAAAATGATCAAGATGTACGCCTGGGAGAAGCCCTTCTGTACCTTGGTAGCCACCGCCAGGAACGTCGAGCTCGAGATAATCGGTAACAGCGCCTACCTCCGTGACATGTGCCAAACCTTCAACATATTCACTCCGAGAATCGCCTTCTACTGTACCATCGTGGCTATGGTCCAGATGGGCGAGCACTTGACTGTCCAGAATGTTTTTGTCATGCTTCCCTATTACAGCATCTTGGCGGAGTTGGTCTCGCAGAGCTGCAGAGCTTTGACCAACTTGATCGAGTCCAAAGTCTCGATCGAGAGGATCAACGGCTTTCTCATGCTCGAGGAATATGCTCCGAGAATCTTCGAGGAGCTCAGCGAGTCTTTCAAGGCTCTGGAAAATGGGTTCACGATCGACGACGAGGCCGACGAGGATTACGCGTGAGTACATTGTTTGATCGGTGGATTGATGTTACGTTTGTGATAAAGGATTGTGATGCGAGGTAGGATCTTCAACCTGACCGAGGAGAACTGGTCGGTGAACATGCAGAACCTCACGGCCAAGTGGAGCATGGCTTCGTCGGACAATACCCTGGAGGACATAAACCTGAGGCTCGAGAAGGGAAAGCTGTACGCCGTGATCGGTATGGTCGGATCGGGCAAGAGCTCGCTCTTCTCCACTTTTCTCAAGGAAATCAACATAGTCAACGGAAACCTGGATATCAAGGGCAGTCTGAGCTATGCCTCGCAGGATCCCTGGGTTTTCGGAAACACTGTGCGACAGAACATATTGTTTGGATCGAACTTCGATCAGGAGAAGTACAATCGAACGGTTGACGCCTGCTGTTTGGCAGAGGACTTTATGATACTGCCAGACGGGGATGATACTTTGGTCGGAGAAAAGGGCGTGTGCTTGTCTGGAGGTCAAAAGGCCAGGATCAGCTTGGCCAGGGCTATTTACAGGGATGCCGATGTTTACCTGCTCGACGATCCTCTGAGTGCGGTAAGGGAATTATTGAAAGTACTATCAACGATGATTTATGAGATTTTTTCGACGAATCAATTTTCAGGTTGACGCTCGAGTGGGCAAGAGGTTGTTTCAGAAATGCATACAGGGCTACCTGAAGAACAAAACTCGAATATTAGCGACCCATCAGCTTCAGTTCATAAAGCAAGTTGACGGTATCGTACTGATGAATCACGGCAGGGCTTACTTCTACGCCGATTACGTTGAGCTTTTGCTAGATTTTCCAGAATACAATAGCCTGATCGCTACGAAGCAGCAGAGAGAATCGATCAGCAAACATTTCTCGACTGAATACACATCACCAAAGCACGAAAATGGCTCCGCTGTCAAAGTCAGCGATAATAATCTAAGAAGTCTCGAGGATGCGATGGAGAAGTTGACGATAGGCACCGATGAAAATATGTTCTGGAAATTTTACAACTCGGGGACGAACTGGTTTTTCGTTGTTACAATGATCTTCCTTTTTGTCTTGACGCAGATTTTCGTATGCTCGCACGACTTGTTTATTCTAATTTTGTAAGTATATATAGCGTCTTTCTTTATATCACCATTCATTCGAACTGAATTTACAACGACCTTTTTATCTTCGCAGTACAAACGCTGAAGAGGCTAAGTACCACTTCCAGTTCGACGAGACAAATAGCACAAATAGCACAAGAAGCTCGAGTTACATTCTTACACTTTTTAGCGGGCGCGAAGGAAAAGGAGATCTGTATCCAACCATATTCTACATCAATATCTACACGACACTGGTTCTGTCGATCTTAATTTTCGGCCTCATCCGATCGTTGATCCACACTGCCGTGTCTCTACGGAGTTCAAAAGTCCTCCACAACAGGGCATTTGACGCTGTGGTACGAACGAGTCTAAGATTCTTTACCACGAATCCCAGTGGAAGGATCTTAAACCGATTCTCTCAGGACGTATCGATCATCGACGAGATTTTGCCTCGAAATCTCATGGAATCGATTCAGCTGATAATGGTGTCCTTAGGATCGGTATTCGTAGCTTGTACCGTGAACGCAATGATCGTGTTGCCCACTTTGATCGTCTTTGCTTTGTGCTACTGGGTCAACATTATTTTCACAGAGACCTCCAAGCATACAAAACAGCTGGAAGGAAAAAGTAAGTAAATCCTCTTTAATTAACATCAAGTGTTATTAAGTATTTTTGCTTTCTCAAAAAGAATAGACCCCCGCAGAAGCCTGTATTTGCTAGTTTTGAAAGTTTCCCGCATGTATATGTGTGTGATTAACTTTATTTATGTGGTACTTTGTTTTCTTATTATAACAATGAAATTTCAGCTCGAGCTCCCGTGCTCACACATCTCAACGAGACCCTCAACGGTATATCTACGATAAGGGCGTGCAAAGCCGAAAAAATCCTGATGAAGGAATTCGAGAAATTTGAGGACTTGCACACATCCGCCTGGTACTGCGTCAACAGCTGCAGATTCAGCTACAGTTTGGTGATAAAACTGCTAAGCCACATTGTCCTCATTTGCATTACCTTCACCTTCGCGATCTTCAAAGAATGTAAGACACTCAATTTTTTTCTATACGAATGTTTTATAGAACTTTTACGTAACATTAGTACGTAAAGATTTCAGTGGAGGCCGCGTGGGTCTGGCCATAACTCAGTTGTTCTGCCTCTCCACGTACCTGTGCCACGGGTCTATTATCGGTGCTGAAGCGGAGCATCAACTGATGGCAGTTGAGAGGCTCAGGGAATACTCGCGACTACCGGAAGAAGATGAGAAGAAGGTCGACAAGAAAAAGCCACGCGAGATATCGCAAAAGTGGCCGAGTACAGGTTTCCTCGAATTCAAAGACGTGTCCATGTGGTACACGAAGGAGGAAGACATGGTTTTGAAAAATTTGAACTTTGTCATCAAACCATCAGAGAAGGTTGGTACCTCGATCTTCTAGATCGAATGATGATGCTGATTCTACTAATTCAACGTCGAATACAGGTGGGAATAGTTGGAAGAACGGGAGCCGGAAAATCGTCTTTGATCGCAGCCTTATTCAGATTAGCGGAATTGGAAGGTACAATCGTAATAGACGGCATAGATACCGGTTCCATACCTCTGCAAACCCTAAGAAGCCGCTTGTCCATCATCCCTCAGGACCCTGTCCTGTTCTCCGGCACACTGCGACGTAACCTGGATCCGTTCAATGAATTTTCCGACGACGATATATGGAGTGCCTTGGAGCAGGTTCGATATTCATTATAGAAAGCGCAAACTATTACTATAGATATTTGGCGAGAGTTAATAATAAAAAAAAAATGGTGATGATTCAACAGGTGGAAATGAAAGAGGTCATCCAACTAGCGAATGCCGGTTTGGACTATGAAGTGAGAAACAGGGGATCCAACTTCAGCGTTGGTCAACGTCAGCTGGTCTGCCTGGCCAGAGCAGTACTAAGAAAAAATCGACTACTGGTATCCGACGAAGCCACAGCTAACGTCGATCCTCAAACCGATTCCCTCATTCAACGAACCATTCGTACGAAATTTGCTCAGTGTACCGTGCTCACGGTCGCTCACAGACTGAATACAATCATGGACAGCGACAAGGTCATGGTTATGGATGAGGGCTGTCTAATTGTAAGCACTATACTACGTCAATCTATCCAAATTTCCAACTAGAATTTTCTATCATCAAAGTCTTTCTGTTTTTCAAGGAATTCGACCACCCGTACAATCTGCTCAGAGACGAATCGAGTCACTTTGCGGCGTTGGTGAGGGAAACAGGCACGGCTATGTACCGGCAACTGTATGAAGTAGCCGAACGATCTTACAAGGTCAATTACATCGAGTTGTCATGAAATCGCGTTGATATACTTCATAATTGCTTGGCTTTGATAATCAAACCAAATTTTTACAAACTTTTTGGTAACATTATGTTTAATTAATTAACTACCTTAATTACCATAAGTAATTGTTGTTGTGATTTAATATATTGAAAAGATGTGTAGTGTGGACACTTGACAGCAGAGTTGATCATTGATTATTATTTTTTACTGAATATCATGATCGTGATGAATGAATTCGATAATCTTAAATGATTATGTTATGATTAGAGACCGCGATAACGATCATAAGTTCGTTAGTTTTATTGCTGATGTATTATTAGGAATGGATGATGCTTCAATTAATTGATTTAAAGAGCGTATCTGAGTTTGATTTTGTATAGATTAAGCATTTATAAAATAAAATATATAATTCATAATCGATTTTTAATCTACATCCTATATCATGCACACATGACATATAATATATAATATATGACTCAAGTATTAAGCTGACGTAGTAGCCTAAGGAGACTGCGTGAGAAATCATTAAACATTGAACTACTTATTTATGAAATAATATTTGTAACTTGAAAAATTTAATCTCCCGAGTTCGCGAGCGCCAATTTCAACGTAAAAATGAATTTCAAATGATAGCACGAAAATATTGAGTCATGTTAAAAGATTTTTGCATTGAGGTCAATTTTATAAATGAAAGTATTCAACCATTCTCAATGCCCTTTTTTTAAACAAAGTAAATTATATAAATATTTCGTATTTTGAAATGTTCAAAAATTGCAATATTTCAACATTATTTAAACTTGTAACTACACTCGAAACCATCAACAAATCAAAAGAGACGATTCAAAATTTGCAAGTCGGTTAGCCGCGTCCTCGTTTTGTATTTTTACCAAAACAGCGTTTTCGTGTGGTTACTTTTTGCGTACATTTTCTTTCCGAGCTGGAAGCGCGGGTTTTCGCAATAAAACTGCATTTATGCGAATATATTCCAAAATCGAGACACAACCTTCTTGTAAATAAGATTTTCGATAACAAAAATAAAAAGAGCAACTCAGAGGTAACAGATCGATTCGTACATTTCCTCAACAAAATTCCCGCGATCATATCACTCTGTCACAATAATCGCATACATCTAAGCGTATAATAATAATATAGAACACCTAATACATAAAAAAACAATTAGTAATCGACGAACCTCTTGTTTCGTTATATAGATGGATATGGAATGTAACAAAATACAATGTAAACAACCTACCCCGTAAAAAGGGCTATTATATCAATGTATACATAGACCAGAGACATCACGTGGCGATTGAGGTTAGGATGCAAGCAGCTGCAGAGCTCTGGGAGGCTACTGATCTAGCAGCAGTTGTTTGGAGGGGGCGAGAGGTATATAACATATTATATACTGTACACTCACCAGCGGTTGTACAGCATAGATCACGACGATCACGCGTCAGTTGCCTTCGGCGGGCCCGCTCACGCGCACCGTTGCATCGCGTGGCTGCAGACGCTGTAGTTGATACCTCCTCACAAGCAGCGTGTGTTTCTATATCGGCGTTGAGTCTCTTTCGCACAGATCAAAGGCCTACCGTCGACTTCTACAGGTGATATAATCGTGTCTAGATACAGATAGCTATATCCAAATACGCTGAGAAGAGGTTAAGGTTCCGGAACTGACCACTTTGCTATTATTATATATGTTACGTATACAACTCAGGAAGAAAGGCGTCTGCTGCGACAGGTTGGTGTATTATGTTTATATATTGTTATTGTTGTGTTTTTCTCTCGCGCGGCTCGTTCACTCCTATATCAGTCAGCTGATGGGGATCGGATAATAAGCGGTTTATTTGAAAAACTGCACACATCAGGGGTGCGACGTTATAGGTTTAGTAAAATGTAAAATGTATATGGTGGAAAATTGATAATTCTTGATAATATTTTTTTCTTCATAAGGGTATCGGTTTTAGGACACGTCCCAGACTTATCTATTACACATGCAGCAATGAACCTTGACAATTAATTCAAATGTGAAACTTAATATTTTTGGTGCGCGACACGTGGTCCACCAAATTTATATGGGACCTCCGCTCGTGTACTCCGAGTCCAGTGGGACGGGAAAATGGCGGAAAAGGGAAAGAACGACTCGAAAAACAGGACCTTTCGGCTTGAATTCCACGAACCGAATCGTTCATGGTAATTCGAAAACACTTATACAGCAAAGACATGAGACTATTTCATCCTAATTACACATTGGGCCTGCAAAAAAATGCCGACTCACGACGCTCTTCTTATTTTTATCTTAAGCACACATACAGATGTGCAAGTCATTTTCAAATGAAAAGTCTCGCCTACTTACTTATATAGAGACTGTTACTGAAATTTGGGTAAGCGATTTTCTGTTTACCAGTATAAGTCGCTTGATTGACATCGTGTGTATGTGTCTCTCCGTTGGAAAGTAGGTTGGGAAACTAATACTGCCGTTTTTCTTCATCTCTTTCTCTTTCTCGGTTGTCATTTTTATTCGAGATTGTAAAAAAGTGTGCAATAAAATGAGATTTATAACTTTCATGTGTGCCGTAAAAGTGTTAGAGATGATGAGTTATTGACTCTGCTTGATAAAAGAGCGTAGTAATATCAGCAACTGCAAATTCAGAGATTTTTGATAAAAAAAGCGTCATTTCGCAATCGCGCGAATTAATTTGAAACGGGTTTACGGTGTCAGGATGACTCCGTGTGTTTGTACGTATACTGTGCATGAGGAGAAGAATGGATTCAGCATCGAGAAACTCGTAAACAGACTTGCGTCGCAGCGAAATTAATTACTTTTAATTGAAACGATAACAATACATTTTCCTCCTCTCGTCGACTGTCTATCGATTGATTGTTTGCGAAAGAAAGGATTATTTATTTTTTACAGAGACATAATGCTTCCCATTTTGTTATAAGAGTATGAAAAATGAAAACAAAATTAATTAAATTTGCTTTAAAGGTGAGAAGAAAGATTTGAAATTGATTATATATGCATCGGGAATTTTCATTGTGATTTTTATCGCATGATTAAGACTTGCTGAAAGCAGGAATTTTCATTGATTTATTCTCATTATTGTGATGTTGGATGCACCTGGAATAAATCCCCGTTGAATGAAAAATAAAAAAATCCAACTCACGCCTCTTATCGGGCTGTATCATACATTTGTCGTTTCTTATCTCCCAATATTTGCTGGCGCCAAAGTGTAAGACTTCAATAAATGGAAAAATCAATATTATGCAGTTTGGCCCAACTGTTTGTTATCTAATTTACCAAACATCTTATGTTAGAAAAAGTGTTTGTTGAACCGACCTGCACTACTAAATTTCTTCATTATATGTAGCTCATCTATACGCTGATTTCAAGGAAACTGCATATATCAAAATTTGACAAATTTAAATAAAATAAAACTTTCGATGTAAATTGATTTAGCAGCTAGCTTCTCCAAATTTTCTTCCTTGCGCTGGCTCTCTCTCTCATCTGAAGGCCACCCCCGTTGCCATAAATAGCCTCTCGCGAAGCCATGACCAGCACATGCGGACGTATAGCTGCATCAGCTGTAATCGCTCGCCATGACGATATAAGTGATAAAGTGACGATAAACCACGTGAAAAGTTTGCGTGTATGTGTGAAAATGGGTTGTGTTTGCATAGGAGCTGAGCGTGTAGAATTAGTGAGAATTTTTGTGTAAAATAAACATAGATCTATACTTAATTGTATTCAAAGAAAATAAATATATGCCTCGATCCAGCAAAAATCTAAAACTTAAAAAAAAAGACTCTTTCCCATCAGCAGAGCATAACGACGAGAGCAGCGCCCAACCCAAACAGGTTGATCCGTATCAATGCTAGTTGGGCCATCATCATCTGATATACGCACGTGAATTAACAGGAAAGGCTGCTCTCGCACGTTCGTCAATTGCCGGCGGCTGTCGACAGGAACAATAATTCGTCGGTCGTATTATAGTATAGTGCGATGAACTTGGCTCGTTATACGTATATAGTGCCACTGCGAAAAGTCGTGGGAGCGACGAGAGGCGAAAAAGTAACAGTCTTTTTTCTCTTTTCTGATATGCGATCATTGTGTCGCGAGTTTATTATGTTCTTGCATGGGAACGATTATTGCTTGGCTTTGATGTTATCGTTGATGGGATTATTTTTTATTCTTATAGATATGTTTATCTTACTTGTGTGTCGAGGAGATTATTCAGGTTATAACAATATCGAAAATAATAAAAAGTCATTGCGACGAGGCGTTCGAGAGTAGTGGACAGCACTTCACCTAGAATATCATTATCGATTGCTATCTTTATTATACGAACTTATAATATAATAATCGTAATAGCGGTAGCATTCTAGATCAAGATTTAACAATTTTATTTTTTGATAATATTTTTTTTTAATTCGATATATGTTTATATCTAGAGCAGTAGCACTAACTATAAATCGCTTCGTCACGGTACATATACATATAGCGCGTGCCGCATCGGTAGCCCGGTATAGTAGCAGGTTTGAGCTGTGATCCGTTCAGTGAACTAATTGTAAGTATATACATATAATATATGTGATAGGGTGCAGTCGACGCGGCTGTAACTGCGACCATTTAGAAATGATTCTTCGCACTGCTCGTCTTAATTGAAGTTTAATTGATGTTTGTGAAACAGTACAGAAATGTTGTTTACTCATCCTTGTGATGAGTATATATGTATAGTATACACGTTGACGTATATCGGATTGATTAAAAATCCCGCGAGCCATGATTTACTCGAGGTTAATCGATTGAGACGACGGTCGTGATGAGTTCTTTTAAAAAACGAGATATGTATATATCGGAGTAGTATAAGTGCTTTATCATTGTTTTCGGAAAAAGAGAGAAATGATATCAAGCTTGTATATGTATGAGTTGCATTATCTCAGAGCGTATTTTATTCTACCTGAACTGTTGTCACTACGTTGCTGGTGCGCAATAGTTTTGTCAGTGATTTAATTCCTCAAGAATGATTTATAATTTCAACTCTGTAAGATTCTTAATATACTTATATAATATAGTAATCCAATATAGTATTCATATGAAAAGTTTATTGATGCAATAATAATTTCTATAATATATCTCAATTATAATAACTCACGCTATTATAACAATTCAATTAACATAAAGATTGATAAGCAATCAGCCAATAACACTCGTATACATTTCACAATGCGACGCAGTTCACATCTTCCTCATTTTTTTTGGCGCTTTTGTTAATTGAATTCACTTACTCATAACTCACCGCAAAATTTGCGTACAAACTAAAAATCAACAAAAAAAGTCCATTTCATTTGCAGTTTTTATCAGCAATATACCACTCTTCAATCGATTTGTTAGACCGCAGAGCAGTTGATTTTCTTATGAGATGATTCTACACGCTGTTCACTTGACTCGATAACTGAATTGCTTTTGGCATACCGACTATGCCGGAAATTATATAACAGTATATATATAATGCCTACGGCGCCCGTGAGTGCGTGTGACATCATTCAATGAAGTATAACGGTTGCGGTTTTCAGGTCTTTTATTTGTATGCGCGAAGACGACTCCTTTTACAGTATTTATGTCGGAACTTGTTGGATTCGGCGTTTATTGATTCAAAACTGTTATTACATATTCAAATTTTTTTTATATGATTATAAAGGCGTTTGCTGTATAAACTACATCAACAGAACCAAGGCTTTAAAGCACGCAGTCGTCATTCGTTTGAATCACTACACAAGACTTGCCGGCTGATTAGTTTGCAAGTTCCATGACCTTCGTCGTCATCTATCTGCATCTGTCTTTAGCTCTTTCTTAGCTTGTTTCTTATCACACGTGCCAATTACTCCGCAATAAGTACTGAACTGCCGTATTGACCGCAGCATCTTTTTCCATTGTTAAGGAT
>UCQR01037371.1:0-11454 GCA_900474235.1 Cecidostiba semifascia | reverse complement strand
GAAAAAGGAATCGCGCGCGACGATTGTTGTTTTTATAGAAAGCATTAAAAAAAGACTGCGCAATATGTCCGCGAGATTACTCACAATCGGTTAACGCTGGTTAATTCGATGAATCACTGGACCGACTCGCGATTTTCCGTTATGTATAATACTAATACAGGCTTTCATGGAATCTGCGGTGGACAGCCATGTCGGTGTGTGTGTGTGTGTGTGTGCGTGTGTGTGTACAGTGCATTGCGAAAATAATAGCTGCGTATGGGGCGAGGGAAAAGCCGAAAGGAGTAGCGAGAATAATATAAAACACGAGAGTCAGAAAGAATATATAACGGATATAAGGCGCGGCACGCGATCTACCGCGAGTCACTCGAGTCGCATTCCACATCTCCCTTTTCAGCAGGTTGATAAACAGTATTGTGTTTGCTCGATTATTGGCTTGTTTTGTACTGCAGTGATGTATACATATATGAAATTCACTTCTCAAAAATTATTCTTTATTGTGTGTGAGACGACGCCATACACACACGGTTGCGGTTGAGATACCTCCGTCGAAGTAAAGCAAACCAATCATCATGTGTCGATAATTCGATGTCGCACTTATATAGGTATCTCTCGAAAATCGCAGGACAAACAAATATTAACGGCCGATGTCTCTCTTTTTATGTCCATTATCCGCGTGCCCCGTTATATTTTTCTGCGGCGCGCACGCGACTATATATGTGTGGTGTGTATACACCGCCATCAAGGACAAAGGTTCCGTCGGATAAAAATCGACAATTTCACTTGTGGCAATTTCGCGCAATTTGCTTTCTCGACCGCTACTGGAATACTCTGATGAAATTGACGCTTTTGTTTGCTCTCCGTGCGATTGTCGCGTAATATAAAGCTCTCGTGGCAAAACGGGAAAAAGTATACCCTATAATGTTCAAAATGACGATTATATATACACACACACACACATAAATTTAAACAAAAGATCAATTAGCCAAGTACTTTACTTTCCGCAGCTAAACGCGCATCTCTTCGTACTTTATGAAGTGTCGGCTTCTCATTTACATACACATTCATGTACGTATAACAGCCGGGGTGAACGCGGTGGTAGAAGAGTAAAACGTGCAGTGCGGCGGTAATACAAAGGGCCGCGTTGTACTGCGTGACTCACGTGCAGCTACCGGTGTGCGCTTATAAGGCATTTTCGCTCTCTCTCTCTCACTCTCTTGCGCGCGTGTGCACAAGACGCTTTTTGAGTTGAGCGGCACGCATGCGGGCGAGTGCCACGTGCGCTGCCGCTCTACATATTGCACTTTTTTGCCCGGCGGGACTGTGTGTCTCTCTTTTTTCGCTGCAATGCTATCCGCGTAGTAGTCTTACTGCTCTTTTTCTGCCGCGTCTGTTCGTTTTTACACTGGGATATTTGATTTTTTTTGTTTTCGCGAGCATCTCTAGTTCGCGATGTATGCAGCGCAACGTCGTTCCGTAACCGAGAGAAACAAAAGAGATGCATGTACGTAATATATGATGATGAATTTTATCGCTCTTATATATTATTATTACATTACGTAGTGGTCGGGCGCTGATTATGCCGCGGCTCTGTAATATGTTTATAATGATTCTTCGGAGAGTTGCTAGTATCACGGCGTGAAGAAAAAAAAATGAAATCCTTCGAGACGCTTATAGACGCGCTCGAGAGGGAAAGGAAAAACGCGCGCGTCAAGGCCAAGCGAAGATGAACTTGAAGTACAAGCGCGAATCCCTCGAGGAGCTTCTCATGCATGCACGGACTCGATCGCGTTCTCATCTCCGTCGACGTTATAATACGTTATCGATGCCATCTCTCACGCTCTTCGAGGGCAATTTTAAGCGGCCGATCCTATCTATCATGAGAGAAAACAATAGGCCGCGATGAGCATCGATACAGCTCGACGCCTATCGGAAAAAATCACTTATCGAGAAAGGTACATCGCGCTTTGATGGTCGTGTTGGGCGAATTAGCTAAGCGATTAAGACACAGTATATATACACGCACACATATACACTACTCACACACATATTAAGCTCACGTCAATGCACAATGCGTCGCTCAGTCATCTTTGTTCCCACTGCATACAGCGCAGTCGGTATTATATAGTGTGCGCTGCATGTGCATATATGTAACCTCGAACCCGTATGTATGCGCGCGCGAGAGAGGCGGATTTTCTTTGTTTCGGCGCGTTGGATGCATAGCAAATTAGTCGCGACTTTTCCTGTGCGTGCACCGCTACCGTAACCACCAGAGTTCGACACTCGCGCAATAATCGCGCCTCTAACTAGGTTTATCGAATTCGCCCGCTGATGCACTCTCTTCCTCGTTGCGATGCAGACCTTTGTGGCTGCGTGAAATACATCCGCATTTCCGCAAAAGATTCGCTCTCGGATAGGCATATATGTAAGAACGCGTCGAAGAAAAACTTAATCGAGAGCCGTACGTTCGCACGTATACGTCTGTATTGCGCAAGAGAGAACCAGCGCGGTAATGTCAAGGATGAGAGTGCGAAACACATACATACGCAAACAATGGCGCCCCCGAGGCATGACAGTGTCTTTACTATACTCGCCTTTTTTCATTTGTTCACGCGCACATCGCTCTGCGCCATTGACATTGCGACGCTTTATTCGATTATTAACCGTGTATTACGTATGTGTAACATTCACGCTTTTGGCAAATTTCTCATAGCCTCTGCACTTCGGATGATGATGTATCCAAGGTCGATCTTGCGGCTTTTTGCCTCTTCGAGAGTCACGAGAGTAATTAACTCGCCCAGGCGTGAGCGCTGCATCGTGCGTGTTGCTAATTACGTTTCATTGAGGGGATAAAGAGAAAAAGAATAAGACAACACTTGACGCTAATGTCACTGCTATTTGTATTTCTATTAAACCGAACACACGCCTGATTGCTCGTAATGCACTCATCTTCCCGCTCGTTCAATGACAATGGGCTGCACACTTGTGCTTGGTCGTGCGTAATTGTGAGAGATTTTCTTCGAGGAATCTAGGGTGAACAAAAAATGATAGTTGTTTAAGCGTTACGAATTATACGCCGTGAACGTATAATGATTTGTTTTTTCTTCTTCTTCTGTAATTGCTCAGGATGTTTGTGTTGTATTTTGGGATGATCGAATCTTTTCTTCTGATGATAATGCTTTATCTCCGGCGCTGTGTATTTGTAGCTGCACCGATAAGATAAAACGGAAAATTGATAATGCAGCAAGTCTTATCGAGCTACTGCAGAAATAGTGCGATTGATAACACCGTACGAATTTATGATTGAAAAGAATTTCATCATTGTGTATAGATGCATTAAATCGTTTTACATAAAAAATTTAATCAATATTGCGAAAACATATTGCTTCACGGATCACTAAAGTCGATTCTCCTACCTCTACCAATATTCGAGCGAAGGCACCAGCCTCAATAACTAATATCCCCGCCGGTGAGCGCGCGACCGCTACGAATTCGCGCCATAGATAAAAGTGTAATCACTGCGGTCAGACGCGCGGTCTACCATGGTTAAGTAGATAAAACACGCTCGGCGAGCCCCGGCGCGCAGATAAGCGGGCGCATACTCAAAGTGCCACTGGCCTGTTGTCTATGCGGCTCAACTCGTGGAAATCCTTGACACGCGCTACTTTTCTCTTTTGCGCGTTATTTTGTGTGTAACACGGTATATTCAAGATTTTCTAACGCGCATACCAAAGAAAAACAAACGCTGCGTGTCTCAGATCGAGCGGCCGAATAAAAATCATCTAGACGAGTGACGTCACTCTTGATGATCACGACTATAGATAAGAAGAATATTTTTCTGTTTATATACATACGTCACGAAAAAAGAAACTGTCGCTCTCCAAGTGCAGCGGGCGACAAAGAATCGCGCCACAGAAGTGACGAAAGTTTATTAATAGGCCTCGCGCGCGCGCGCGCGCCACCGCCGCCGCGGGTTTAAATTTACTACGCTCTCCTCTGGCGAGTTTACGAGAGCTAGTAGTATAATTGTGGCAAAAGGAGGTCAGCCCGAATAGATAATAAATGTGTCGAATGCATTCGTAGAGGGAGGCGCGCGCGCACGCGCTCACTATCAGCAGTCGCTCGTTTTTTTCGGCCTCAAACTCGACGCGAGGTCGCGCGTCGTTTAGATATAGCTCGACGTTATTACTCTTCCTCTCTATCTGCGCTATGCGACTTTAATAACCTAGTCTCCGCGTTTCCCCGCGCGTCTCTATAATTGAATTAAAAAAAATAAATCCAAGTTGTTTGTCTTTGATGCTGGTACGCCTTTTATCTTCATCTTCTCATTCCCCCATATGGAATTCATTCGCTATGACATCACCACGTTATAGTACACTCCATAAAGATTCCTTAATAAAGTATACAGTCGATAACCGAACGATCGCTTTCTCATTTTTTTCAGATCGACTACCAAGACGCTCGGCCGACTTGTCGGGTACACGGGATCATCCAATGCTGCTCGTTGACTCAGACCTTTCACGCCTGCCGCTGCCGGATCTCGTTCTCTCAGCGGTGGAACAGCTGCCAGCACCACCGCCACAGGTGACAGTCTCAGCGCCGAGCAGCCCGACCCGCGACGCCGCCTTCCAGTTCCCCGAGTGCAGTGGCGCGTCCGCAGCGATGATGATGCCAGTGCCCAGTCCCCGGCCAAAACCCCGTCGACGCAGGCTCACCTCCGAAGGCTCACTGCCCGAGAAGGCCCAGCTGCCTCAGCGACTGGACTCGTGCACCGGAGGACGCGGCACTTGCTGCGCTCACCACCTCGCCGCAAGCCTCGACGAGAGGGAGTGGGCGACCGTCGGCGCCAATCTCAGAAACATCGCCGATGACTTTCACGCCTCCAAGACCAAGGTTTGTGAGATCTGTTTTTTTTCTTCTTTATTTTCTTTCTTTTAATGGATCGACGGAGGATTGTCCTGTGTGTTATGTACGAGCCGTTAAAAAACTAATAAGCGAGACAGCAAAATTTTCCTCTCGACGACGACGAGGCGGACAGTGAATATGACGGGGTCGTCTCTCGCACGTTACCGGCAATTTCCGGCTTCAGCTGCGGCGCTGCAGCTTTTAACGGGACGCTTTTACTGCCGGTCGGCCGCCTTATTAGCCAGCCCTTATGCTTTACCGTATGAGGCAGAGTCGTTCAGGAAAACGACCTTGCTTATTGTGGACGCCGAGTGCAAAACACAGTAGCGCGCGACGATAAACGAGTCGACGAAAGGTACGTTAACGCGTCTTTCGCGTGCGAGGATTTTAATGCGTGCCCTTTTCTTTCGTGTGTATAATAAAAACTTGTTTACTAGCTCAATTTTCATTCGTAAAATTTACCGTTTTCACTGATTCGTCTCGTTGCTAAATTAGTCCTCTGCCGAGTAAAGAAAAAATGAAATTGAGTAAAACAGAGAAGGGTCTGCTCAAGGATAGAATTTAAGTAGAAACAGTCAGTGTCTCGTCGGCGCGGCGGAGCTTATCAATTAAAGCCTCTCTCCTCCTCATCCTCCCTCTGGTTCTCTTCTCGCACCAACTCCCGGCGAATAATGGAAAGAGATTCATGGACGGGGGCTATACGAGAGAGCGCGGAAGAAACGGGAATAATGGAAGGGGTCAAGTCTCATTTAATCTGCTTGCGAACGATCTCCCTCGTCTTCTTCTTCTTCTTTGCCGCGAAAGAAAGAGAGAAAGAGCTCGCGAGATTTCTTCAATTTCACGGCTGTCTTCTTCCCCTTCGATTACCGGCACTTAACCGCCAATAATTAGACGCCCCAGGATTGAATCTCTTAAGACGAGAGAACGAGCGGCCGGGATTAAAAGAGACAAGGCGAACGCTACACCCCGAGCTCTCTTGTTCTTCAACGTATTATACACTAGTTCATTTATATTTTCACTATTTTGTTTAAACATTGTACGTATACTCATTCAAAAAAAAATCGATGACACTATGGCACTATACATATTTGATCGACGAGGCCAGTCTATCTCGCTGTGTCATATATATAGTATAGTAGTCGCGAAGGGAATACGACATAGCAGTTCTAGACGTCGCGCGGGAACCGATATTTATGGCACCCGAGGGATCAGCTATAAGCTCGCGAGGGATTCGCCATAACTGCAGCTTTGCGCCGAGTGTTTCTGGCTCTCTACGCGTTAGATGCGCTTATGATTTAGGAATAACGAAAGTAGTGTTGTGATACTTTTGCTTTCTGTATGGACGTTGAATTAACTTTATTGCAGCGAAAGGAGGAAGAAAAAGATAAAGTGTTAACTGCTTCAGATCCGCCCAACATGCAATACAAATATTTATCCTTTGCGCGCGTGAAAATTGCCGCCTCGCGCTTTCGCTAATTTTCCTTCACTCTCCCTCTCTCATCACGAGCACACGTCACCGTCGCGGCGGCGCACACTATACCAATTTCTCCTCAGCGCGGCCAATTTTCTTATTCTAATCGTAAAACTTGAGCGGCGCTGCAGTTTTACGACGACCACGGCTGCAATCAATTTTTGCCTTGTATACGCTGTTGTCTCAGTCCGTGCAACGACATCGTTGCTGCTGCCACTTCGAAGTGGAAAATATGCAATATCCCCCGACAGTTACACTAATTGCACGGCTATTCCCTTTTTTTTGCGACGCTGCAGTTTGGCTATAGCACCTTCGCGTGATATCGCTTTGTGTACATATACTACGCTCACAAACGGTGTCGCGTGCGGAGTTTTACGATTAGTTTTCTACGATTGGCCCGCGCGCTTATACACCTTCGCCGTTACTTATAACCAATGCATTCGCGAGCGCTGTTGAGTTATACACCTTTGAGAGACCGACCGCTCGCGCATTCGCTATATACCTCATGAGCGTCGTTATAGAGCTGAATGGTTAACGACGACGAGTGTGTATTAACGCGCGGCTTATTTCGCAATTCCTTCGGCTGTCTCTAGAACGAGGCGCGCTGCATCTTTGGCATCGGAGAAAATGTGTAAAATTTAATGTCGTGTACGCACTTCTCTCGAGGATATTTCATTGCCGATCTTGCGTAACGTTGGCCAACCTGTACTAAAGTTTACGTAAATAACAGGTGGCGAGAGTTACGAAGCTTTCTTTATTTCTATATAATCAACTCCGCTTACAACTAACCAAATTCGATATGCAACTCCACGATCACAATCATATACGTCTAAAAGTGGCGTCGAAAAAAAAAGAATTTACACGCCGCGTGAATCACACGCGATATAAGTCGCATCGGCGAAAGTTTGTTTTCGCTGCAGGCATCACACACACACACGCGACGAAGCTCGCTTAAAAAGTCAAGCATAGCTCCCCTGCGAAATTAGAGCCGGTGCCGGCGCGAGTATTTTCGTCGAGAGAGAGAGAGTAGCGCAGCTCGAAAAAAGGAGAAGTCAGCGCGGAAAAACAAAGAGAATAAACGAGAGAGTGAGAGGGAGCAAGAGCTTGCGGCCAGCGCTGCTGCACTAGCGCAGATATTATTCGAGTAGGCACTAAAAGCAGCGCGAGTATTATAAGAGTAAAGTAACGACGAAGAGGGAACTGCTAGAATTGGCGCGCGCACTTTCGCGCACTTTCGGTCCCAGCATGCATGCGCCCGTGAATATTTGGAGAAAGAGAAGGCAGGCGAGGATATTAAGAGGGGGAGTATATGAGACGCAGTCGGGGAAACAACGAGTAGTAAATTACGCCTTTCGTTGGCGCGGTCATTTATTCAATAACGAGGTTCTTATAGCCAAACGACAGAATGCGCATCGGGGTGGAGATCTCCGGCCGCGATTAAAGCTTCTGCTATAGGTGTAAATTGAAAGAGCCCAGAAATCAGTGACTTGAACAGCCGAATATACACATACATAAAACAGTAGTGGGGTTCGAGCTGAGAGACGATAAGACTGTCTTTTCCCCGCGTTGTCGGAGGGTTTTACATATGCATGCTGGCTGTAGGGAGGTAAGCGAGCATGTAACGGCTAAGTGGCCCCGTTCCCCGCTGATATACATACACACACACACACGCGCGCGCGGGCTCACGCTAACTCACACTAATAAACACGTGAGCGAAAGTTAAGTGAGCATGGCGGAGCACGCGCGCGCGCTCGAGGAAATTATCTTCAATTATCTACCCGCGCCTTTGAGTCAGTGTACCTTTGCCTTCACGCCCTGCGTGCGGCAGCTTATAGGAGAAGTCTCGGTGCGCGTGGGTGGAGCTAGTTAATTAGGCGCCACTAAGCTCGTATACTGAGTCGCTTGCAAGAGGGATATAAGGGGGATTATTTTCAGTCGCTGAAAAAACGATAGTTTCAAAACCGCGATGTCAATCGATATGACGACGCTGGTTTCGCCATAAACGACGCGCGCAGCTACGAATTGTCGATAAATCAATGCCACGCGCGTATACAAGCTCATTGAAAGCGGCTTTCCTAAGAAAGGGAAGTCACCGTCGGCGAATTGCGCAACGTCGTTTTCACACTATATACAAGCGTGGTGGTAAAATTTTTCAATTGTATGTAACAGTTCTTCGATCGCGAGTACAATACGCAGTCTCGCACTATGTACAATACAACCGGTTGCAGCAGAAGCCGGTCGACAATGAAACATCCGCGCACACGAATCAAGATCGACACGAACTCATAAGCGCGACAACACTCTCGCTCACTCGCGTCCAGCTGTGTGTATAATATGAAACGCGCGTCGCGGATTATACGCGCTGCTGCTGTACCTTTTTCTTATCTGCTGGCGGGCGGCGCGCGCAATTATCCTTGCGCAATGCTATCGGCTCGGCCTGTCGTGCCCCGAGGCGCGCTTTTACGGCGATTCGAAGTAAAACTAGCGGCACGTGCTGCTGCAACTCCTCTATGCGGCGACTCGCGCGAGATGAGGAGGAGAGTAAAAAAAATGATCGGTCTATTGCTTACTTATCGTCCGCCGACGTTTTTCGAGCCCCGAGACACGTTATTGTACCGCTGCTGCAGGTTTATCGCAAGCGCGCTTTCGCAACTCAGCTATACACACGCGCTCAGATCGAAGTCGCTGCTATATGCTGGAAAAATTATCATGACAGATGCAATATTATGCGGCCGAGCAATAAGGCGTCGCTCTCTCTCTCTTTTGCGGCCAGTCGACTGTGAATGCTGCGCGTATGTATATATATACACGTGCAGATCTTGCTCGTTGTGTTTTATGACTGTGCAGAGCAGTCCGCGTTTATTACTCGCGGCTTATAAAAAGCGAGCGCGCTAAATCGCTCGGATTTAATTTCATTAGCGATGATCGCGATTGCGACACTCTTCGAGTATAGAAAAAAACTTTTGGGTCGATCGAGCTATGAGATTATATGAGGCTGCAGCTGATGTCATGAATGCCATTTCTTATGCAATTAAAACGCGGACGTGTATATACAGTCTTCCCATCGAGAAAATGGAAAAACGATCGGAGAAAATCCCCCCAAGTCCCTTCGGTATTAATTGAAGAGGCGAGTCTCGCACGGCAGTGCCATAACTCTCCCTTAATGTGACGTTTCACTCCCCTCGCCGCCTCGGCATAATCTCTCTGTGTGTTTTCCGAGAAAAGACGCACTGACCGTTCCCGCGGCTGAGTTTATTGTTATTATTTGCGGGCTGTCGTCGCACCGAGAGCCGGGAGATCATAGGAAGAAATCGGAAGTCGAGAGAGGCGATCGTGTATATTATGAGTGGATTTTTTCGGCGTGTAGATGATGAAGAGCGTATACATATATATAGAGGACTCGGGGGATTACTTCGCACTTATGTAAGCGGGCGATAAAAGTGATTTACTGTTGATTGCGAGGACTTTCCGATGACGCGCCGCCGGTTGCGATGGGCTGTTTATGCACTGGTATTATTAGGATTTATACTGTCGGTAAAAGTACTAGCATCAGACACGAGAGAGACCCTCTGAATAATAACAACAAATGCGCCTCTTGTCTCTCGTAATTAAAGTAGTACTAAGCTCACAATGGCATATCGTGAAATAGCTTATACGTGCGCGCGCAGAAACTAATTTCGGCAAGGAAAAATCAGCCGACTGGAAATCCGACTTATCCGTTGAAGTGCACGCGGCGGCAGCCGGAAAAAGGAATAAAAAAAGCGAGAGGGCGAACTCCGCGGAAAGCTTTCCTCCTAATTGGGCAAGTGTCCTCTAATTGGGGGAATCTAAATTAGGGGCACAAGTACCCTCGCGAGCGGCGTGACAGCAGGTTCTTCATTGTTTCGAATTTTCGCGAGAGACGAGTAGTATAGCGGATGTAAGCGGGCGATAGGCCTGCTTCCTCGATTATTATTCTTATTATGCGGCGAGGGCTGCTCGAATTTCGAGAAGCAGTTCTCTCTTCCGACGACGATGGCTCAGTCACGATAAGCCTTATCTCTCCGTCGCATCGCGCGATTCTCCTGTATACAATTTCGCCGAGCGGATTCAGCAGAATCGACTGATGCGTCTTCGAGCTGCCGAAATTATCTGTAATCGCGCGTCAGCAGTTTAATAATACAATCAGCAGGACAATCACTCATCCACTATATAATATCCTAACTTGAATATAACTAATAACGTAAATGTCAATGTTTCCGTGTTGCAGGATGCCGAAGTGGAGAAGTCGAGACTGCCCTTCATCGGCTCGTCGTTCTCCTCGTCGACAAGCGGACTCGGCTCGAGCGGCCTCGGCAGCAGTCCCTCCGGCTCGACGGACAGTATTCTGTCGCTGCTGATGCCAGCTCCTCTGCGCGAGACCCTCTGGACGACGCTCGCCCTCTATCTGGGCTGGCGGCTGGTCTCGCGTCTGCGATAGGAGCAGCCAGCCATAGCCGAGGACGGCCAGGCCTGTTCTTCTCCGCTTCTTCTCTCTCCGCTCGCTGCTGCTGACAACGCGGCCGCAGCGGCCGACTGACGACGAGAGCTGCCGCTCTCTTGATGCCGATCGGGGCTCTCGGCTGCGCAGAATCCGGGCCCGACAGAGGCCCGGCGAGATGAGGCTTCGATACTTAAAAAGCTGACCCACGACGACGACGACGAAGACGACGATGAAGCTGGAGGTTTTATACCGCGCCGATGATCGTCGCGATAAAAACAAAAAAAGAAAGAGAGAGACGAGAGCAAGCAGCACTGCGCGAGAGCAGCAGGCTTCTTCTTCCGGATTTTGTCTTTTTTACTTTTTGACCATGCTGTTGTATTGTAAATACGCGCCCCTTGACCGCGCGTCCCAATCGTCCGAGATATGACACCCAAGGCATCCGATTTTCTTTGGGATTTACCGCGCGGGGCCGCTCCTCGGATTTTATTGTCGCAGCGGAATCGCTTTTCGCACTTTTGTCGTTTGGAAAATCCAATTCCGTTGCATATATATCAGTTGATGATTTGTGTGTTTGCTAAACTTTTGATTGACGGCATTGCTCGTCGTCGTTGTCTTGTAT
>UCQR01037360.1:6687-17242 GCA_900474235.1 Cecidostiba semifascia | reverse complement strand
CTTATTGTTATCTTTGATCTCATCAATACAAACATAAACAAAGGAACGCAAATATTCTATTCCACGAGTCATGCACCTTGGCATCATAGAATCTAGCGCAAACATTGAAGAGGCAATGAACATCATCGCTTTCATTCCCTAGCCTTACATAATCTGAATCTATAAGCTGCAGCAAGGTGTGTGTAAAATAAAGCATTTGCATCTCACGTCTATTAATACCCGAGCACAGTTTCCAGAACACCTCTGCGTCACAGAGATGCTGCCACCAGGCATTTCATCAGCTCCAAACCCAAACATTAGCCTCTCCACTACCCATCAGGGAATCGACTCCGTGACACAATAATTACCAAACGCGCATACATAACGCAATCTTGACTTTCAAAATTATGCATAGCAAGCTTTCGAACTTGACACAGCGGTCAAAAGAGCCCCGAGCTGTCATAACGTTATTGAGCAATAACTGTAAGAACGTTAGAAGCCCCGCAAGTGCAAGCCTCGCTCCGCGAAGGTGACAACAAAACCAGAGCATACGGAGCCTCGAACGTATATGTACTTTTGACGTATGTGCGTAGCCGATGAATACTCACCCGACTCTTTCTGCAAGTTGTGGAGTTTTTGAGAACAGCCCCCATAATTCACACCTGGACTCAAGCACAACGACTCTACAGCTGATCTACAGATCTAGACACGAATCTGGCCCAACTGCTGCTTCGACACTGATCTGCTCCGCTTTTGCCTTTTACTTTTACGCTTGGCCAGTTCCAAGGTGTCGCGGACGCTTCGACCAATCGCGAAGGAGGTTCCATAAGAAGCGGCAGGAAATGCCGAGTGATTGGTTGCGCCTCCCTGTATAGAGAAAAGCGTTCGTACTGCGCTTTTTAGTGGCGGAAAAATGACGAGTTTGACCGACGTTGACGTGCAGATTTGAGAATCTTTTTTGAATTGTTAATTTCTTTCAGATTGATGGATCGTGGTTGCAAAAAAAAGTTAGATATTTTATACTTCTATAAGAGTGTCTAACTTCGATCCGCGGCCGATATAGCGTACGCGAAATAAAATCTAGCGCACGCGAGAAAATTTTACCGTATGGCATAAGAAAATTTTAGCGTTCGAAAAAACTATATGTATGTACAATTTTTCTGGAAAATTTTTCGTTTATTATGAAGTATATGAGACGTATTTCTCAGACAAAATTGTGTTTTACTAGTACAATCTATAGCTATGAACGTTTTTTTTCTTCTAATATTTGACCTAGATAAAATTGCTAAAATTCCATATATGGATTATTGCGTTTTGAAAACATTTTAATAGTATAATTGTATATAGGTATTAATATATAGATATATTATTATTTCCGTGCAATATAACAAGACAAATATATGGGCTATAGACTACTATATGTTTCCTGAATAATTGTAAAATACATATAATAGTACGTGTACGCTTCCAGCTTCCTCTCTCCGTTGCAGATGCATGTCTGGGCAATATGGGCTAGACGACTGATGCTGTTCTGCTATATGCTATATATATATATATATACTTACGTCAATCAGTGTTGTCATCAGCCACGCACTCATACATGACCTTTTCTAACACTTTTAATTTTCTTTAAAAGTTTTCTTTTTTATTTCTCTGCGTCGTTTTTCTACGGTACTGCCGGTCAATGTTTTAGTGGTATAATCAAGCTTTTGTTAACAGTTCTTGCACGAATGTAATGATACCTAAGTACTTTAACTCAAGAAAGCATTTACACTGTACTTTATACTTTGAGGTTAGGTTCGGGAGTCGTAGGTAAATGGATAACTTGTTATTTTTGTTATGATGTGCCAGAGTGCATCGAACTTTTATAAAATCCGTTTACTGGCTTTAGTATAATGTAAATGTTTGTTTAAGTGGTAGATTTCTGTAAATATGAAAACCAAGTTTTATACCTAAAGCCACAGGCAAGTGAAGAAGAATCAAACAAGAAATGCACAGTGCACTGCAGCTGTCAAGTGTTTTTACTGCAAAGCTGTATTGTTGCTAGTTTTTTAAATACATTTGTAACTCAGAAAAATGTTTGCAAAGTAGGGGAGGACGATTTTTAATGGACAAATAAGAAACTTCTTTCTGCAAAGCATTTGCACAGAGAGCACCTATATCAGTGTTTGTCAGAACATTAAGGTTATATTGAAAACATTGTCATGGAGAGGAAAATAAAATTAAAGGCACTGAATAGCCACATAACTTGTAAAATATGTCGTGGCTATCTTATAGATGCCACGACTGTCACTGAATGCCTGCATACCTTTTGCAAAAGTTGTTTGGTCAAGCATCTTGATGAAAAAAATACTTGTCCGCAATGTCAAATAGTTATACACCAGTCTCATCCCCTGCAATATATTAGTTTCGATAGGACTATGCAAGATATTGTTTACAAACTAGTTCCTGATTTACAAGAAAGTAAGTTCATGAATAATTAAATCACAATAACATCATAAGATTGAAAAATTAATAACTATTACTGTATTCTCTTAGATGAGATCAAAAGGGAGAGAGAATTTTATAGAGCTAGGGGTTTGCCATATCCAAAGGACATTTTACCAAATGCTGGAGATGTGGAAGATGAGAAAGCAAGTGCAGATGCACATGCAGAATCGGATTACCACAGAACAGATGAGCAGGTAAGAATGTTTGGTTTGATTTATTTTTTTTATAACTAGACAAATCTGATATGCTTTGCTTTGATAAATTATTAAATTAAATATTATTTATACAGGTCAATGTTTGTTTGGAATGCATTAATGCCAGTTTGAAGACCTTGAAACGAGGCTTCATAAGATGTTCTGCTCAAGCAACAATAACACATTTGAAAAAATTCATAGCCAAAAAAGTACTTAATGGCATGGAAAAATACCGTGATGTAAGTGAACGTGAACTTTTGTTTTACTTTTATCTTTCATAAAAATTTGTTATTCATATTTTATAATTAATTATTGCAGATTGATATTCTATGTAATAATGAACTATTAGGAAAAGACCACACTCTCAAGTTTGTGTATGTAACAAGATGGAGGTTTCGTGATCCACCGCTAAGGCTACAATATAGACCAAGAATTGACATTTAGAATGAATTTTGTAATTAAGTGAATGAAAAACAATTGAGAAACACTGAGAAAATCTCATGAATATATTGTTTTTTGGTACTTATACTTGTAATGCCTATAGCAGAAGTGTGTGTGAATGTAAAGTGTCTAATGTGCTGTATGTTAAAAAAAAAGAATGAAAGAATTGTAGATAAGGAAAAAAAGTTTAATGTATTTTTGGATATCTGTGTAGTAAATTCAAATATGTTTTGATATTTTAAAACATAACAAATAATACTTATGTAAAATTTTCAACTTCAAAATTCATAACCAAAGTTTTTTATTATTCAATTTAAATGTACAGTGATTTTCTTGTAAAGGCACTACCAACATGGGAATGCCTTAAAATTTCATTTTTGCATTAAGTGTCTTCCTCATAAAATATACATCATCATCATATATAATTAAACTTCTATATGACAAGGTTTATAAAGCTGGAAAAATAATGTTTTTTGGTACATTATGTAAATATAGCTTACGTCTATAAACACTTAAGAAAAATATTCTCTACTTATTTTTATCGATTTCCTTTTATATAACATTTGAAAAGTTATAACAATCGTCATTCACCAAATCATAGTACCACCGTTAAAAAATGGATGCAATAAGCATAAGCATTCAACAGAAATTCAACAAAATACTAAGATTGCATTGCAATAAACTTTGACACAAAATGATATTTCTCACGCAGTAATAAAATTTTCACTGAAATAAACATATATTTGCTTGAATGGGATGAAAAAAAGATTATTCTGGAAATGTCATATTTAGAATTTCTGTTTAAATCTTCATATAAATACTATAAACATGATCAATTCAATCATAACATGTCTTATGCATATATGTCATTTACTCAGACTTTCTATACATATTTTAGGCACTTGCATGAGCATTATTTTTGTTTCTAGTCCCAAGATTCTTCAGTTGCTGTTGTTACTAATGGTTGTGTATCAATAGGAACAGATAGAATAGCCTGTAAATAAAAATTTCAATTAGAAAAATTAATGTATCATCCAAAACAGCAGTAAAATTTATTATTACTTACCGCTGGAGGTGGAGCAGCATCAGATTCTGTAGATACTGGATTAGGTGGTAGGGTCTTAAAACCAGTTGGCGAATCCCAGTCTTCTTCTGGTTGTGTATCAGCAGATTGGTTGAAAGGAGTACCAAAATCAGCTGGCAAAAATGAGGACTTGTCACTATTTTCATTTCTGCCAAAAGAATTTCGTTGATAAGGTCTATCTCCTCTATCTCTTGAGTTATCACGTGAGTTAAAGTGACCATCTCTTCCACCTCTGCCACCTCTGCCACCTCGATCACCTCTATCCCCCCTATCTCTTGAGTTATCACGTGAATTAAAGTAACCATCTCTTCCACCTCGTCCACCTCTGCCACCTCGATCACCTCTGCCACCTCGGTCACCTCTGTTAAACCTACCTCCTCTTCCATCTCTTTCATAAGGGGCATGCCTGAAAACAATTTTAGAAAGAATTAAATATATTTTATCAAGCCTGTGAAGAAAATTGATTTAAGATCTAAATATTAACCTGTTATTTTCTCGAGGATATCGAGTAAATGGATCCTTATCTCGATCTCGATCGCGACTAAAACGATTATCATTATCACTAAAACCTCTCTTGAATGGTGGTTTATTTGAATGAGAACTATTCTCAAAATCACTATCTCCAAAACCTCTTTTTAATGGTAATTTATTTGAATGAGAACTATCTTCGTATCTTTGGTTTACTGGACTATTAGAATATGGCTTTCCATCATCATTTGTGCTTGGATTGAAAATAGGAATGTCGATTCCATTTTTCATTGCAAATCCATTAGAAGTATTCGATGGTTGACCCGATGGATCTGCATCCCAATCTTCGTCAGCATTATTAGTATTAGTAGAATTATTTTGTTCTGAGTCTCGTACTGTAATATTTGAACTACTTGGTTGGAAGATTGGAATTTCCACTGCAGGCTGGCTCTTTGGAGCTGATCCGGATGGCTCATCCCAATCTTCTTCTTCATCAACATTGTTTGCAGGTTTACTTGGTTTTTGAGAATACACAGGTGTCCGTGGCTTTTCAGAATACAGAGGTGTAAATGGCTTTTCAGAATACAGAGGTGTGGATGGCTTTTCAGAATACAGAGGTGTAGATGGCTTTTCAGAATACAGAGGTGTAGATGGCTTTTCAGAATATAGAGGTGTAGATGGCTTTTCAGAATATACAGGGGTACTGCTTGTACTGCTTGGATTGTATGTTGGTATATCTACTACTGTAGTATTAGATGCTGCTCCCGATGGTTCATCATCCCAATCTTCTTCATCTACTGTTTTATTAGTAAAGTTGTTATGCGAGTTATTTTGATTAAAAGAAGGTATGTCAGTTGTTCTGGGGGTAGATTTAGGAGCTTGAGGGGTAGACGTTGATGGCTCATCCCAATCTTCATTTGCTGCAGTATTCATTGGGGTAGCAGCATTTGACTTCCATGATCCATTCATTTGACTGGCTGAAGTATCCGGAGCATCCCAGTCAGTAACTGGCACATCTGGCAGAGTTCTATTTGAAAATCTACTACGTCTTGTTGGGTCAAATCTAAAATAAACAAATGTAAAATTACACAGAACTTGACATTCAAAAATCTAATAAATATGAGGCACACCTTTTTTTCTCACTGAATCTGTCATTTCTCATAGGTCCTGGACTTTGGGAGTATCCATTACGCCTGGATCCTCCATACCCTCCATATGAGGGTGGTTCTACCCAGTCATCAATGTTAGCTGGACTGGCAAGTGCTTCGTAACTGTACTTGTAGCCATCTGTGATTTTTAAAGTTTGATGAATAGTTGTTGGTGTAGAGCTATCTTGTTGCGGTGGCGAGTCCTTGGCTGGGGTCGGTGCAGGTGCAGCAATCTCTGCATCCCAATCCTCTTCATCACCCATTGTCAAGTCTTATTGTATAATGCAGTCTTCTCAAGCAGATAAATTTTTTCTTATTGTCTCATGGCAACCGCTGCTCCACATTTGTGTCCTAAAAATATGAGACAATAACCTTTGTAAACAATGTTAGGTAAATCAAATTCTTTCAATATATTAAAGATCAATATTTATAGTTCTTTAGAAGAAGAACAGATACAGTAGAAACAAAATCATTGCAAATATTCCATGTAAACTCAGCAGTTCTGTCAATTTTCAGCCAAGAAACTACTACACAAGTGTCGAATTTCAACGGAAAAATCAATATCGAAATTCGGGTCCACCTACAAATATTCAATCTATTTAGTTTTATTTAGTACTTATACGTGATGCTGTCGGCTCGAGGACGGAGGCCGCCGTCTCTCCTCTTCCTGCACCCTGCAGTATATATACATATATGTATATACAAGCAATAAGACATAAGTAATATACCTAAGTGTCCTAAGTCCGTCGGTTCGACCACCGAGAAGCCAAGATTCGTCCCACGGACTAGCCGACAGGCAGCGCTTTTGTATAAACAAGAGGCGGCAATAAGCATAAGCAGACTCTTAAGTATATAGAGAAAGTTTTCAGAAACGTGCCGGGTGCAATAAAATTCAGGTAGAAAATGGTCGGGGCAATATAGGGAGAGGGAGAGCGTGCAGCAACGCAGCATCAGTCAAAACGCTGAGCAAGCTGTAGCACACGTGGTCGCCCTCGTATACTTTTCTTAGGGTTATTAAATATGAATCGGCATGTCAACATGGTGGATTGACGAGTATTAAGCAAGAGCAGAGGGCATAGGTCGGACTCTGCAAGCGAATCCGTTATCGAATCAAATCTATCATAAAATATAGCTACTCATGCGTTATGCACATACTCGACTACGAACAATGAACGAGTCCTGCTCTTTTTTTTTGCAGAATAATGTGTTTACCTGTGAGGCCGTCAATTGCTGGACGGTGCTTCGTAATTCCAGCTCCGAGTGTGCTGTCAGTCACGTCAGATCCAGAGAGCGGTTACTTCTCATCGTCGCTCTCCAGGCATCACACTGATGCTGCGAGTGTTGATTTGTCAGCGGCTGCACATGTGCGCTAGCGATCTTCCCACAAACAAAATATACATATATATATGTTGTATAGGTACTTGAATACACGCACGCGCACAAGCGCATCCGAGTTATAAGTACTTAGGTATGAGGATATCTTATGATATTATAGTCAATCGAAGTAAAGCTGTGCCAAGTTCGCACATTCACGGCTAGTTAGAGACTGCGTTGTCGAAAAAAAATTTGCTAATGTAAACAGTGATGGACGGTTGTATGTAGGTATAGTGTGTGTGTGCACTATATTGCACTCTTCTCTGGGTTTGGATTTCCTCTCGGGTTTATCGTCGCTTCTTCGAATTTCATGACGAACACGTATAATAATATAAGTATACTATAGGAGTAGTATATTAGGTACCTACACAGCCGCTACACGGCCTACGGGATGCCAGTCTATGCGCATTATATCTTCGAATGACAAATTTCGAAATTGTTCAGTTGCGACTCACTAGAGGCGCATTTTAGATTGTTGTAGATGAATTATATAACTGTTTATAATTATACAAAATGAATAATGGCGAGTTTATAAATCTCGAATCATTCAAAAGCATTCAAACATTTATATGAAAGCATTGAAATAACAGCAACAATACATCATTTATAGCCAAAAGCTAAGCTATCATTAGTATATAATCAGTGCGGTCCTTGAAAATTCTCCTAAAAAGTAAAATGATGAAAAATCCAGCCATTCACAAGCCAATTTTCAAAGACATAAGAGTATTCGCAACAAAAGCCTTCGCCAACAAGCAAGCTTTGCCTAATACACAACAATTTGTCCACAAAAACACACGCCGCCGCCGCCGAAGCGGCGTGATGACGTTGGCGCATGCGCGTAGCGACGGTGGCAGCACGTGTGCGCTTGCTTGTCGCGCGGCAAAGCGCGCGTGGCGTCGCCTCGATCAGTCCCTCTCTCGTTCCCGTGTCGTGTTCGTGTATTCCTCGCCGAATAGAGAATAGACCGACGCGCAGCACGCACAGACTCCGAGTCGTTCTTACCACATTCAGAATCCGGGATAATCAACGCAATCGCAATGGCTGAGGAATATCTTTACGGTGAGTACTGTAGACGATTTCACAAGCTCTTGCCTGAGCCAAGAATTTTTCCGGGATTTCCTTTACTTACGCGAGCCGGAGCGTTGCAAGGTGCGAGACGCCGGCAGGGGGAACGTTGTGCTCTGCGGCCATTGCAGTGCTTGGGGGAGACGGTGCGTCCGGCCGCTACTGTCTCTCGTTATTTCCTCGAACGCGTTTTATCGATATTAGAGAATGAATGAGGCTTTCCGATGACGAGCTCATTCGCGCAGATCTTCTGGGAGGGTTGGGGTGGGCGAATTGCACAAGGGATGCTAATGTCATTTTGTCGCCGTTGCAGGAGTCACGTTGGACGGTGAGAAGAACACCGAGGTCTGGGATCCAGAGCCAAAGAATGACGAGTCTGACAGCAATCAGCACTTCGGTGTCGATCAGAAACTCATCATCAAAATGGTAAGTGGCTTGCGTGATGCTTCTTTCTAGATTATAAATTCTAAACGCTGTTCTATAGGTATATATGGGTGTGCGGTGGCTGTTGATTGTTCGGCTGTGATCGTTCCGAAAACATTAGTTCCGGTGTGCAAGTGTACACATATATATGTCTGTCGTATATGCATGGCGCTCTCTCATAGCTGCGCGTTGGAAGCTATGGCTTGATGGGAGAGTTTGTATTCGTGTTTTATTGTGCGAGATCGCGGGGCTTTGTAGTCGAAACACGTTTCGACACGTTCTAACAGTCTTGATCGAAATTTTAAGTGGCTAGAATATTGGCTGGTTATGCTAATAGCGACTGTTCGATTAGCCATAGACTAAACGATTTCAAATTTATTGTTACTGAGATAATAATCTTTTTTTTTATACATTTACGTGAGGAAGAGTAGAGTGCATAAGACAAAATTTTGTCTAAGGTATAAATTTTCTTATATGGTTATTCTTATTAGCTATTACGAAATTAATTTTATGATGCAAATTTGAGCATGTTCTAACAATTACTTTGTTTACAGGCACTCCTGGGACCAGAGGCTCAGGCTGGTGAATTAAATGTTCTTCAGGTTGAAGCCATGGGACTTAAAGGACCAATCAAAATCCCGATCGCTTTGTTGGAGATGGGAAAGACATCACAAATCATTCTTGACCTCAGTTTTCCTGACCCACCAGTCACGTTTACCCTTATCAAAGGAAGCGGGCCAGTGCACATAGTCGGACATAATCTCCTTGGTATGTTAATTTTTGACTATCAAAACTAATCCCAAAACTGTATCTATCTTTATTGATATTATAAATCTTCAACAGCTACGCACATGGACGAATTTGAAGACATGGAAGACGAGGAGGTAGAGGTTGACAACTTTGATGATGACGACGACGAAAAGGTAAATTGAACATTCACATAGAAACTATGCTTGAATCACTTTACTCACATCATTGGCTAAATTACTTAGTTCTCTTAAATAATTTTTTTCTATTGAGTATTGATCGATGTAGCACAAATATAAAATTAGAGCTTGTATACATTGTTCATGAAACTTTCAGGAGCCACAAAAGAAAAGAAAACTGTCCTCAGACATAAAAAAAAATGGCACCAAACGTGCTAAGGTGGAAGAAGGGGTAGACAAGTGATTGTACTTAGAAGTTTGATTGAGAAATAAGTAATTTTTAAAACGACGATTTCTAATTCAATATCAGTATTTGAATGACATACCTTAAGAAATAGTTCAAGAATGTTATATATAATTCAAGTTTCGTCCAATTGAGAACACTACCTTTGTCATCTATGTATACGAACTAGTGAAAATACGTGAATCTTTTTTTCAATAAACTGTCATGTTACAAGACAGCACATAATTGTATGTATCGTTACCTTCCTTTTCATCTTGGCTCTGCCTGATAATTATTCGAATATTGCAGAACAATACTCAATAGTTTATTAGCCAATTTTGTGTTAGATAATGATGTTTAAACAAAAATTAAACGATTGTGCTCTTTGCGATATAGGACCCCGAAGACGAAGATGAGGAAGACGACGAACCAAAAAAAAAGAAGAATAAGGTAGGAGCACCACCCAAAAATAACAAACCAGCCAACAAGAATCAGAATCAGATCCAGAATCAGAAAAAGAAATAAATATTGGCTCTGACTAGCTATTAAAAGTCACAAGACCACTTGTAGGCTAGGATATTAACTTTAAGTCCATTATCATCAGCGTTTTCCGAAATCAGTATCATTTTATCATCACTTTACCATCGACAAGCGCTCTACAATGAAGATTGATGCTGGATCATTATTGCTTGCGCAGTGACAAAAAAAAAATGACTCTGAATCCAGAGGCTTACATATCC
>UCQR01035181.1:399-11953 GCA_900474235.1 Cecidostiba semifascia | reverse complement strand
ACTGTTTTGCGCTGCATTTGTGTATATATAATATCCCGAGAGTTTTTCGCTCCGATCGCTGTTATTTCTTTCCTTCTTTCTCGAGATCAACGAATCTTCAAGCCAAAGTGAGATTCCAACGCGTTTCTGATGTGTGACAAGGAAAAAACACGTGCGCTCGATTGAATAAAAAAAAAAATGCGTCCTTTTTCCCCAGAAATATTATTTCGGTGCCATATATACCGAGAGGCATGTCGTGAGCTTATCTTGATCTTCGACTTGCTCGAAGCCTCTCCCCCTATAATACGAGTCCGGTCCAAGAGCGAACCCCTGCGACCACATCATCAGTGGAACGTCCGAACAGCCACTCGACAGTCTCTCGAGTACTATATACTCCAACGTAATAAACGGTATACAATATATACCACCCAAAATCATCGGCTCTCACTTATGTTCTTGAGAATGCGGTGCGTAGAAACATTGTTTGACGATGAATCCTCAAAATGTATAATATGCATATTATGTTCTCTGGGCAGCAAAAGAGAATCCACGCACTAACACACACACACACACGTCTATTTGAGTGTGATATGCGGAAGAGCGAGTGTATATATTACACTTTCTTGGCTCGCCGGAGGCAGAGAAAATAGAGAGAGAGAGAGAAAGAGAGGAATATTATCTCGGGAGGAGTTTGTTTAAATTTATACTCATTGCACTGCACACACGTGAGCTTTTTTCGGGAAAAGAGTCATTCACCGCGAGTGGCTGTATTGTAAAGGTATGAGGAAGACGGTTATTTGCATCACTTTTGAATAATTTTTTACGTAAACTGCATTAATTTTGGGTAAAAAAAATTCTCAATCATAGTAAAAACTAGTTTTACAATTCCAAAGTATATAAGCGTCGATATAATCAATCGCTCAATTATCAACTGCACAAACAACCAATTATTGACAATTAGACTATAATAATTCAAAAAAGAGGAAGTAGTCTCGTGTTCGACAATTATAAGCAATAAAACACAATCCAAACAAAACGAACACAACAGTAGTATATTAGCGAAGGGCTTGAAAGACCCGAGAACAAACTGTCCTATATCACTCAAAGCTCTCGTTGCAGTTAAGCACCTCGTGTCCCTTGTTTCACCCATACACACCTATAATATAAAGAATCGTCGCGGCGACTTGAAAATGATTTTTCTACCTCGTCGCCTATTATACAAAGCTCACAAGCGGAAACCGAAGAACTCTTTCCAAAAAAAAAAAAACACTATCCCATCAGAGAGAACACGAGGATAAAAAAAAATAAATGAAGCGACAGCAGTACATAGAAAAGAATCCCAAGTCTGAAACCCAAGACGCAGCAGCTCTCGGTCCTGTTTGCGCTGCTGTGTATAGTCCTCTAAAAAGCCCTTGTAAAAGCAAGCCGGCGGAAATCGAGCATCTCAGCATCGTGTAGTGCCGCGAGAAAATCGAAGGATGGAATGCAAAGGCGTATCGAGAAAACCGTTAGGTATACACACCTTCCTATCGTTGCACGAGAGACTACTGCAGAAACGAAACGAGGCATATATATTAGTGAAAATAAAAAACATAGAGAGGTTGGATCTCACGCGATGATGCGCCCGATGTTGCGCGAATCTATTGTCAGACGCGACGCGAGAGTATAGCGAGTTGCGCGTTTATTTTTAGAGTATAGGCCTGTTGGACACTTGCAGCGCGTGTATGTACTTATATATAAACTCTCGGCTTTTTGCGAGACGAAGAACGAGCTAACGGATGTATAAGTACTCGTATGATGATGATGATGATGACTACGACTTTGTGTGTTGCGCTAATGAGTTCGGCATGTGTTCTGTTTTACGACGCGGAAAGTTTATATATGTATTTTCATCGGAGATCGGTTTATTGATCGTTATTTTTGTATTCAACTGCTGTTCGGGGAATTTTCAAACGAACCGAATAATATATAAGCGGGTATATAGAATCGTATGATCCGAGGATGACTTCATTTTTCTTGGACTTTCTGAACATCCGATGATGATGGCGCGGGTGAATCATGTATATGCGAAGAAGACGCAGATATTATTTGTTTTGAAGTTCGCGAGATGCTGAGTATAGTGCGTTTGAAGGTGATATTAATGTGTCGACATGCGTTTGACATGAGCGAGAAAATTGATGTTGATATGTACATATAGTAAAAAAATCATAAAAAACAGCCAGAAAGCCAAGACTTCACCCAGTATAAGAGTTTATACTCTCAAAAATAAGCATCGAACCACAAATTTCCCTGCATCTCTACACACTGCATTCCCATACAGTTCGTCACATATAGAGCCATCATCACGAGAATCTCTACAGACAAGCACAACAACTGCATAACGCGTATATAATCTTATCTCCCATATTAAAGACAAAGTCAAAACCCAAAACTATATAATATAATACACTCGTGACTCCCGCAGCTGTAGCCGTCCCAGTTAATTAATTTTTACGGCCTCTAAACAACGCGCTGCTGCATTCCTTTGATCCTTGAAGTTCTCCTTCTCTCTCGATATCCTCGTCAATATAGCAATTGGTGACGCCCCCCAAGCGAGCTGAGGATCGTACGATGTTATGATGACGTATACGAATCGAGACGGGCCCACCACTACTCCATTATCAGTCTGACGTAGAAATTGCAATTTAAAAAAAAAAAGAAGAAACCGCGAGCGTTTAATGCTCGCTGATTGCGCCCAATTGGATATCGCGGCGAGATCGAGTGGATGGGTGTGTATACGTGTGTGTGAGTCTGGGAGCAGAGAGAGAGAGAGAGAGAGAGAGAGATCGGACGATTGAACGGTAAGCGCGTTATTGCGGTTCTTTTAATATTAATAGCCTCGTATAACGAAAACATGTTGCCGAGGAGAGACTTTAAGTTTCGTATGTATATACTGGATTTTTGTTAATTTGAGGAACTGATTGGATTTTTGGTTAAGAGGGTATATGTCCTTTGAATAATCGCTATGGTTTTGTGGTACAAGTTGGTTAATGGACGCGCATGTGTGTTTTAGTGATTGGTAAATCGAAAAAAGGTTCGTTCACACCTTGATGAGTTTATTAGGATTCCGTATATTGTAGACTGTGTCGCCTTGTCTTCGGTTATAGATCTTGTCTCCGCGAAATTCCTGCTGTGAATTATAAAAGTCAACACATTTCTTCGTCATCTTGCATAATTCAAGGAAACATTACATCAGAAGAATTTTTGAAAACAGAATAAAAAAAATGTTCGCAGTATATAGTCGCGCAGACTCACAGCTGGCGTCAAAAAGGGTGGAAAGTGCGCGCGCGCGCGACCCTCGCGCTTCATATACACACACGGCTCAGTTTGCCATTTAAGGTTTGCGGCGTTGATCGTTATACCCCCGACGCGATAATTGCGCAATTCCCGTCGTGTAATTTCCGCGGCGGCGACGGCGGCGGTATATGGCGAGTGGGGTGACCTGGAAGAGCCACTTCATGTGCGAGCGAGTAGGCGCGGGATGTACTTTCCACTTTTCAGATACACGACGAAAGCGAGAGCGCGAGGTATTGTTGGGGAATTAAGGGGAGGCTTTATGGCTTTTAGCTGCTATATGTAATATTGCTGCCCGGAGAGACTTTTTTCGATGGTATACACACTGCAGTAGGTTTTTCGGGCTTGGTTTACCTCTTCTCGCTACTGGAGTGGCTGAGTTTTTTGAGGAGTTGCCGCAATGGATGATGAATTCTGTGTTGAAAATTTGTTTGAGAATGATTTTCAGTATCGAGTCTAAAATATCGTTGCGTTGATTAATTTAAATTTAATGGAACGCGCATTATTCCATTTCTCCAAGGAAATATAGGCTCGACGAAGCAGATGCTTGTATTACATATAATTCTGATTAAACTTTGACAAAATTGAAATCGACCAAACAACAAGAACACCACATTCAATTCCCCATCACCGCATATATCACAAACATAATAACGCTAATAACTCCCGACACTCGCATAGCCCGTCATCTCGTCCACTTCATAATAAGAGAGTATATAGTATAGGTGCTCAAAACACACCGCCTCCACAACAGAGACTGCTGATCAGATCGGTATCGCAGCGCCTCGATGCTGATGCGCTTTGATCTTTGCCACACTCTGCTTTCTGTCTCCGGTTACCTTTATATATTTTTCGTGGGCGGCAGATGGCTCCGCAACGAGATTCGTCTCGGTCGACGCGTCATTGTTCGCATTATATGATGTATAATACACACCCTATACGACCACCGCCGCAAAAATATACAACGAGTCTTTTCGGCTTTTGTATATTCTACTTCACGGAATTCGGGTGTGAAATGCCGCGGCTTATATATACATGTATAGAATTTTTTCGCCGGGAAGTTATATACACCACTTGAGAAACTTCAGCTGGGAAAACACGCTGCTTTTGAATATCCAAACACCGACACGATCGAAATCCACATATACTTTCGATAACCGATTTTCCGAAGCTCCGCTAATTATTCATTGACACTGCAGGAGAGAGAGAGAGAAAAGAAAGCCGAAACTCCGGTGAGCAGTACCTAGGTTGACTTACCGAACTTTCGTCGGGCTGCAGATTGTGTATTTTATCGGAAAGTTCATAACAAACTTGCTGTTTTTCCAGCGAAACTTCTCGTCGCCGAGCTTTATAACATCGATTTTCCATCGTGTTATATACTCCAACTCTGCCTATAATACCATCAACGCGACGTTACAGTAGCGGGAAACTCAAGAATCACAAGAAAATTCCTCAACGGAATATCCGTGCGCTCGTAAAACGCTTTAACAAAAGCGTCGCGATCGTCCGTTGGATAAGAGCGTCGTGCCGGACGCAGTCCCCGAAAAAAAAGGAAAACCTCATCTATATATACATACACACAGAGAGAAAAGGGCGTCATGCACCGCTCGCAACGGGGCGTCACGCTTAATTGTCCCCTTCCTTTTCGTCGTCGAAAAATCAATTAGTATCGAATCGAACGAGCGGTTACGCTTGGCTGCTATTATATGCTCGTATATATACCTATATATACTGTAGAATATATAGACACAGGCGCGCGTGGTGCGCGAATCGTAAATCGTGTAATTTTCATCCCGTGGCATTTATTATAGGTAGGTATACGGCGCTATACTGTTGCATCTCTATATTCGCGGGGATATATGTATATAAGCGGACATGCAGAGGGAGAGGTCGATGTCACGAAGGATTTGTATTATGTCATTTCTGCGCGACTGCGTGTTATGTGTCGCCGCTATATACACGTATATGTGCATATACATGTGTGGATTTATTGAAGTGGACTGTTGGGATTATTGTGTTAAGGTGTATATAGTCATATATATATATACACGATGCTGCTTATATTCTATATAGTATATAGTCGGGCCGCACTCGAGGGGATGGGGACGAGTTTTCTTGTTATATTCTATACAAAGGCCAATTTATCGACGAGATGCAGCTTGGGGGATTAGAATATTATATGGATATTTTTTTACGATCGAGACGCCTATATAGTTAATTTTTTATATAGAATATCTGATTTATGCGTGTGCGCGAAAGGTTATCGAAGAAAAAAAAAAGGAACAAAAGAATTTCCTTAGAGTATTTATATACATATTCGACTCGACCACTGGCCCCATTCACAAGATAGCCTACGAGCTAACCGCGCAACGCGTGTGTATTTCGCAATATATACCTAACTTGCGTTCTTGTGGCGCGCGAATTTCCGTCACGCAGCCTGATAAGCCGGTCAGCCGCAACTTTCCTCAATAGACGCATTGTACGACGTATTATATGTAACACACACACACACACACACATGACATACCGGTCACAGTCTACTCCTTTAATAACAATATGTAAAAAGTCTCTCCAGACGAACACCTCTAAAACTTCAATCATTTTATCATCGCATAATAATAATAATAAATAAAATATATAAAATCTTCGTTTTAAATCACATGGCACGTACATACAGTTGCGCAGCGGGAACCGGTACACATCCACGGCGCTCCAAAATGCCTCTTTTTGCATCGCACGCGACGACTACTACTACTATACTGCCATAAGACGATTATAAAACCCGCAGGAATGTTTCCCGCTCTAATCGCCAGTCTTTTCGTCGAAAAGCGCACTATATATGCACCTCGCACACAGAAGATAAGGAGCGATCGCTCGCTCGTCGCATTCTCCGTCGTACTCGCGGGAAATTGCCAGGCGATCGAGTATGTAAACATCGTATATCGATGTGTGGGTGATACTACTTCCGATGAATTATACCGTTAATAAGTATCACGCGATATATATTCTATAATTACATGTTTGATGCTGGACGAATATGTATGCCGCGACGACGAGAGTTGATGCAATAGGGGGTAGAAGTTGTGTCAACCGCGTGTGTGGCGCCATCAGTCTGAGGACTTTTTTTTTTTCCTCAACTTCTTTTTTGTTTTTGCTTTTGAAACCGCATCGGCCGTTATTGAGACTCGCGTATGAGGCAAACATGTGATTATAATATAGTAAACATACGATTTGCTTGATAATTGAGCTGAAAATATATTGCTCGATGACAAAACTCGTTTTGCGCTTCGATTTTCTAATGAGTTATAATGAGGAGAGATTGATGATATAATGTTTTAGATAGACATACAATGCCTTTACAGGAAGCTATACAATACGAAAGTTGCGTAGTTGTCGCGAAAAGGCGCGCATTCGAAATTCGCGCGCGTCAAACTTAGCGCACATTATTATTAACCCTCTTGTTTATTCAGGAAGCTCGGCGCACACGCGACTGTTTTGAAAGCTCTTTACTATGTATAGCCAGTCGCTCGCAAAATTTGACCACAACTGCGAATGGCGCGAACGTGCGAATTACGTTCGAGTGTATGTGTATAATTATTATATCGGCATTTTAAAAACAGAAAACTGCACACACACACACACGCCAGAAGAGAATTTGTTTTTGCAAAATAGAATTAGCGAGTAGCTTTTATGCGAGATATGCATCGCGACGTACGCGTCTGTCTAATAGGTTTATTTACTCTATTTCCACGGTAGAGCTGTAATTAGAAACGATTACAGTATATATAGGCGGATTTATTTTTCTCGCCATTCGGGTCGGAACTGCGCATTGTGTGCTTCAATGATAATGATGTCGTGCGAGTATTATTATTGCGCTCTTATATTAGAATACGAAATGTTTGTTTTTGTGCGCGCCGGCGTGATTTGAATGTAAACACTGTTATTCATGTGTCCCATATATAATTGAAGATAATCGCGCTGAAGTTTTCAATAAAATCGTCGCGAGATCGAGAGAAAAAAGCTGAGGGTTAATCGAATCGTTGAATATGAATAATTACACTACGGTGTATTATGTCTGTTCGCTTTTTATTACATAATTGTTCTATTTTAAGTATACGATCATGAAAATGTCTTCATCTAGACACACATGTGCCTATATAAATAAAGCTATAGCTCTAATCTCAGGAAACTCTCTCGTGCAGTAGCATCGTTCTCTCTTTCGACCGCAATAATCTCCGCACACTTATTCCCGGCAAAGCTCGCAGACATCGCCTGATGTTCGCGACACACATATCGCTCGCGTCACGGATTCGCGCGAACTTCGCAGACACGTCGCGAACGTCATCGGCTGCAACTGCAGAATCTATATTTGCCTTGTTTTTCTTTTTTTGCCCGATCGTTTATGTTGTACTACGCGGCAGTGGCGGCTGCGCTACGTTTAATGTTTATTTGCTGTATATGTATATACAATCGAAGATACGCGTCAGTTCTATAGACGAAGCTGATATGGCGCGCTACGCGATTTTTTCATTTTATATGCAAGTTTTTTCGTGGTTATTGGCGCTTTTTGTTGACGCTGTCGAACGGGTTTTTTTTTGTCTTCGTCCGCGCCTTGTATAAATTAATGCTTGTTTATTATTCCTTTACTATTAGTGATGAGATATGTATATAGTGACGTGATAATGAGGTTGATCTTTATTGTGGATGGTATATAAAGGTGTTACGTGAACGTATAGATTATATTTATGAGATGAAGGTTCAAAATACGTTTTAAGAATGGATATTTCATAACTAGAACTGATAAAAGTGATTTGATCAGAAATGAATATTGGATTTTCTCTTCTCAATTATTAGAAAAAAAAATTCTAATATAAACATAAGATATACTTTCAATGGGAGACTTAGTTAGTTTTTTAAGTCGCTTATTACAAATAAATAAAAAATATCATTTTATCGTCGTAATAACTATACGTATTATGTCCACCTTTCCTGCTTGTCAGATAAGCCTTCAACACGATAAGCCGCCACTGTAAAATAAGCATAGTCAATAAGAATATACAACAGCCAAGTAAATCATCACTCCCCTAATTCAATTATATATAGTCTCCTAAGCCGCAGCCATAATCGTTAACGATTCTCAGCGGACATAACACCTTGATACACACAGCGTCATTTTTCAGGCGTCTGAATAATGCATTTCCGCGCGCGCAGTGATCCCGGATAGAGAGAGAAAAAATAAATTGAAATCACACGCGACGTCTGTCAGCCGATAATTCAATCGACGCTGTGTCCTCGAGTCTTTCTGTGTTTTGGACAAAGGGAACTGGTGGGAGAGAGACTAATCGCCGTCTTTACTCTACGTCGACGACCTGGAAGAGTATATCCTGATGCAGTGTGTGTGTGTGTACGTGTGTATTGTGAGTTATGGGTGTCTGCTGTGATGGGGGAATAAACTTACTGGACTGAGACGCACACAGTATGGCATATTTTTTGGTTCTCGTGTATCATGCAAGTACTGCTTATATACAGAAAATGCGCGAAGAGTGTGTAAAATAGTACGTATAAAAGCTGATGCTTCAAACAAAAAGGTCAACAAACGAATGTGCAACGATGACGTATATCGAAAAGCATATCGGTAATACCAGACGCGAGCATGATTTTTAAATAATATTTTCGCAAGCATAAATCATCGTTACATCAATAATTGCTCGCCAATTAGTACGTAATTGATGAACAACAAATCGGTACATATATCGGTAATACTATATAACACGTCAATAACAACTTGAAATGGTTATACACCAGTATAGTTGCAAAACATTTGATAACGAATATTGACGTCAGAAGCATCGCGTGTATCCTCAACGTAAACGCGCAGTTCTCTCATATTCTAAACTTTCTTTCTACCAAAATCTTATCTTTACACACAAAAAGAGAGCCTGACCCCCCAATACACACACACACACTACCGATCATGACATCACGACAAATAGCCGCCAATTAATCAGCAGTAACACCCCCGAGTATAAATGTACAGGAGACACTATAAAGCACAGGCGAAATATCCGATCGATGCAGAGCAGAGAACGAGCGCAGAAAAAGACGCTGCGCAGTTCGTTCGATCGAAAAGAAAGAAAGAAACGAACGTATGGATTCGTAGGTGATATATTGTAATAATGTAAGAGAGGGACTCCCGTGCGTCTGACACCGAAGAGCGCGCGCGCGGCAATTGAAACGTACAAATGGTCTATCGCTTTATAATACTACTTCTTTCTTTTGTTATAGATACTTATCCGATCGTCGCGAGGTTCAGTCTATAAAACTGCATTGACTTTCTAAAAACAGTCAATTTTCAAAATCAGTTCAGTAGTCCTAAATCACTTGAGCGAAATCTGTATATAAGCAACGCCGTCATTTCATTTCCCCTCGACGCAATCCGCAAATTCGAGTTTTCGCGGCGCGCACACGAATTATATATACATATATAGGTACATACGTATACCTATCTCTCGTTCACGCTCGAATAGCCGATCATTCTATATAGCAGTAGCCGATTTCGCGCGCGCAGCAACTCCACCCTCGCGCGCTTACATAATGCGTCCTCCCTTTCTTCATTCTCATCCCCTCGATCTATACCAGCACACTGTATTGCTTGTTTCCAATTGTCATAGCTTATCTGTAGACTTTTTTTATAAACAGTCTAGCTTATTATTTATACTAAAAAGTCAAAACAGATCATCAATAATTCTTCCCAATAATAAGATCACATTTATATTACTTATTTACGAATGCGACACTTTCAGGCCCATAACACTTCGAACCCCCTTTTTATCCGCAAAAGCTTTGTCCCTCAAAACACTATATATATTCTCGGCAATCCCATATATACCGTCGCTCAGTAGCCCATAACCGCGCAGCACATCGTATAAGATTTTTGCCGGTATCGTTCACGCGCGCGCGCTCGGTCCCATCGTAAAAAAGTCAGAAGCATCCTTTTCTTCCTTCTCCGCGCTCGTAAAACTCCTCTGCCGATCTCTGCGCCTTTACCTCCGCAACCGTCGACTCGCCGACGCACGTTGGGCTACTACTATATACTTCTGCTTACCGAGCCGAAATCGCAACGGCGCAGAATTGATTTCCCGCGAAGCACGTCGTTCAGCATGAGGCGCATTATGCTAGAGTATATAGCGCTTTTAATTTGATTGTTTTCTTTTTATGGAGCGAACGTCTTTCGTTTTATGTCATCCGGCCGCGTGCTATCGGAATACTTATTTATTTTTAGGGATCGTTTAAAAGGCTCGCTATTTAATTGCATCACGCGTTTAAAGCTGATTTAAGGATTAATGGGGGGAGCTGTTATAAGGACAAAGTTTCAGTCGATTGCGAATTAATTTTGAATCGATATAACAGTGAGTATTCGAAGGTCTCACTTAGGAGTCGAGATCGTCACAGCTTTTTTTTTTGATGGATCTGTGTATAGCACGATGAAAGAAGTAACGCGTAAATCTTAAAAGAAGTCGACGACTGCGGATTTTCTTACGACACCGCGGCGGCGATAAATCATTCGCAGCATTCCATTTGCAAACTCCAGAACTTGAGAAAGGTCGAAATATACTAGTACAGGCGCGCAGAGAGGAGAAAGAGCCGCGGCAGGGAAGAAGCGGCGATAAAAGGAGACAAAGGAGACGAAATTTATCCAATTCTCTGAAGTCTGCCGCGAAAATCGAAAAAAAATTGAATTATTAAAATTGCAGTTTCGGGATTATGAATTACTAATAATTTACGACATAAAAATATCTGCCATACGATTTTACCGTATAGTAAAAGTATATCGAAATATAAGAACTTGTGAAAATTATTAGGTCATCCCCACGTACCTATATGTGAATTACAACAAAATGGTATTAAATTCGTCGTATCGTTTTTGCATCAAACTATTATTACGATGAACACTGCAGTTCACAAACCTGCAGGGCCGTCTTTGTACATAGGCCCGGGCCTAAGGCCCCAGGCTTTTAAGGGGCCCCAAGAAGAGTCCTAAATTTATAAATATATATGGCTCTCAAACCCATATACCCCACACGTCGTGAGTTTTAATAAAATAATGATTTTTAAAAATATCACTGACATCATTTTCAAAAATTAAAAAAAAATCAGATTGAAAATATCTTAAATATAGTACTCATTTTCTTTTATTATCTTACATCTTAGTGGCTAATGCCTAGGAAATCTGTTTTTTTTT
>UCQR01027961.1:16377-28990 GCA_900474235.1 Cecidostiba semifascia | reverse complement strand
CTCTCTCTCTCTCTCTCTCTCTCTTCCTCGCTTTCGTCTCTGCACACCGCAACACTTGCATACATTTTGCATGACTCGCTTCTCTCTATATACTTGACTGTTCGCGAGCTAAATCGGATATCGTCGCTGATCGCTTAAAAGCTCGCGACCGCGAATGACTTCTCGCTCACTAATAATACTTTATTCAAAAGCTCTGCGGGTAATTCCAAAGGAATCAGTTTCGCGTGGCGCAATCCGAAAGAAATAAGAAAGAGAAGAAGAGAGGCTGAAGCCAAAAGCTAGAGCGAGAGAGAGAGAGAGAGAGAGAGAGAGAGAGAGATTGAACGCTTTGCGCTGACGCTTCGTCTGTCTGTCTGTTTTTTAAAGCCATAGCTCAGGTGGCCCTAGGCAGCGTGCAGGACTATCACGGACTGGTGTTGGCGTCGGGGCTTTACGGGGCATCACTGGGTGGCAGCCTCTATTCCCTCAAGATGCTGGCGCTCGAGAGGCTCAGGGCAAGGCAATTTGCGAAATCCTGGGCGCTCGTGCAGGCAGCGGAAGCGCTGCCGATCCTACTTGGAGTTCCTCTTACCGGTACGTCATCTTTTCTTCCTCTTCTTCCTCTTCTATTTCTTCGCCTTTATTCGCAATATACTGTGTGTGTATATATATTGTCCTCGCCATATTCGCGTTTCATTTCCGGCAAATTATCGACTCGACGCGAAATAAGGCAAGAATTTTATTTCCCTCTCCCTGAGAGAGACTATACATATATAAGACTGCAGTATAAAGCCCCGGATGAAAGTGCGCGGGGATAGAGAAACATACAAATCCGCGATCGGAAAAATGGATAGCCAAAAGAATAAGACTTACTCCGAGGCGAGTGCGCTATACGTCTTTCTTATCCGCGGCTTTGCGCCCCCCGCGCTATCGTCTGCGAAAGTGGCCTCGATCAATATTTTTTTATTTACTCACTCACCAAGCGCGCGGAATATATGATCGATTTTAGAGTAAAAGAATACACCGTGTGTTATATATTTGGAAAGTCGAAGAAAAATGCGACACGTGTTTCCGTGTACCAATACACAGTAACGAGACGATTGTTCAACGCGATTTCAGAATACACAAGCCCTTATATATATATATAGATTCTTGCAAAAGCCATATATATGTATACACGCCATATATAGCCCTGTATAAACGTTGCGCTCCGCTGCGCGTTATCGTCTACATTATGCATAATTAATGAGACGGCACACCGAGCTTTAACGAGCTTCGTATTTTGCTTTTTTATTACATTTTTCTTCGTACCGTGTGTGTGTGTGTGTGTGTGTGTGTGTATTACAAATATGTATAAAATGCAATTATACCCCGGTGATGCATAACACGTTAAAAAATCAAGAAGCTTATCGATATAGATGCCAATTAATCGAGTGCAAACGATTGAAAATTAAAATCACGCGTTTGTATGTATGCGTAATTGCGTATACGTGCGTTTTTGGTATAAAGTAAATTGGGTGGGAAATGATTGCTTTTGTAAAAAATTTTTATATCTGTATTCCGTGTGTGCTGCAGCGGCAGCGGGTATCGGGTGTCAAGAGTTAATTGAATTCTGTAAATTGTGTAACACACACAGCCCAATAGATTTTCAGGTCGATAGGTTATCGGATCCCGCTGATACCACACTACTGCAACGAATCAAATACCAGTACTATTATCACTATTATCACTATTATTATTATTATTATTATTGTTATTATTATTATTCTACACACTTGCAACGAGATTAGATGCTATATATTTTTCTTTTTCAGAGCATATATAGATCAATGCAGCTCCTTCGCTTTTGTTTGTATCATATAACCAGCGAGACTCTTGCAGCAGTCGCGCGCGGGCGCGTTTAGCATGACAAAAACGGCAGAATGCAATTTCGCTCTGAAAATTCTCGCGGCGGGAGAAAAATATTGAATATCCGCGCGCGCTCAGGGGAGAGAAAATTCCGCGCACGGACTTTCCCCGCGCAGAAAGATATATGTACACACATGCTGGCCTGGCTCTACACCTTTCGCCAGACTTGAATTTGAAATGACGTTTCCGTAAGACGCTCCGCATAAAAAACTTTTCCATATCCCATATGTATATTCATATTCTATACATCCCTCCAGCATGGATATATAGCTGTAATTACATTATAATATCATCAGCAATTAATTATACGCAATACAATAATAATACATAACAAGAACAAATTTAATTTACAAACACACAGGCTACATGAACGAGAGCAGGCCGCAGGTCGGCTACTACGCGTGCAGTCTGAGTTCCTTGTGCGGCGCAGCGCTGCTTTTCCTGGTTGGCTGGGGACGACGCAACCCGTGCTCGCCGGTCATGGCCGCAGCGGCCGCAGCAGCTGCGGCAACTGGTGCCGGCGGTGGAGGCTCGCTCGGCTCGGCAGCAGTCCCGTGCGCCTGCTCAGCGGCGGCTGCGGCCAATATGACAATGACGCCGGTCGCGCGCACCCTCACCAGGCTGCCCAAGTCCCAGTCGCTTCACATACCGCTCAACCGGACTGAGATACAGCCGCAGCATCATCCGGCTACGCTGCTTGTCCCGCATCAGATACATGCCGCACACCTACCCCTTGGCTTTCAGAGGAGTAGCTTCTATGGATGTACCCCGCAGCACTACCATGAACAGCAAATGGGTGAGGGTTTGTAGATATTTTTTGGGAGGATGTTGAGGCTTTGTGGTGGCATAGAGCCAGATTGTTTGGGGGATGCTTAGGGTATAGAACGAAATACACGAGTGTGAATATTAGAAATAATTTCCCTACTGTTTTCCTTCGTTTCGACACAATGGAAATTTGAAATCGGCATTTGCGTTAACTGGGAATGGAATTTTTGTTTGGTTCGACAAACACACAAATTTGTTTATTAACGCTAGATTGTTATCGTTGATTTGTTTGATACCATTAGATGAAAGCATTGTGTTTGTTTTGGACAGTTATTGAAATAAGAATGAAAAGTATTGAAAAGTACTCGTACAAAATTCTGTGAATTAAAAAATTGACCCTGTAAAGTGTACGTGATGAGTTCTAGACAGAACAATTTTAAACACGCATATTTCTCTACATACAGAAAATTTCTATACGAAATAGTTTTCTACAGCGATTTTTTTCTTATTCTTCTTCGCTGCAAAACTTTACACGATTGTATGGATAAACGTTGTAACAATGGTTATAATAGTGTATGTAACAATGGCATAGAATTTCGCAGAGCAAGGAAACTATATTTTATATACGAACGTAAGCTTTATTTTGTGTAGATTTTTTTTTAGTAGAAATGTGCATCTCTACAGAGCGTCTTGAGAGAAATACATTTGGAAATATATAGGTCTGGCTTGTTTTCTCTGGATTTACTGAATTTCGAGACGTCGAATGAAGATTTTTGTGTACAGATGAGAATAATCCAAGTATGGACTCAATGCCATGCGGATTATCTATACGTACAAAAATGCTTCCAAACAATTCTTGAAAGTTTGCAAAAAATACTGACTAGGTTTTGATATGTAATCCAGCAGATACATACGAGTAGGCTATTTAGACGTACCAATTTTTATGTTTTGTTCCACAGAATGTCGTTTTCGCATAAATCTCATACATATATCCACAGCCATCGGTTTTAAAATAATTAGCTTGAAGCAATACTGATTCCATGAAATCTTCAAATAACATTATTGCAAATATTGATTTAGCGATGGGAGGCTGCGGGGGCTATCTGCCGCCACAGGGTCCACTCCGACCCAGCAAAAGCGTACCCGAGGGTCTGGCTCATCAGCATCATCATCCATATCACCCGATGCAGCAACAACAGCAGCAACAGCAACAACAACTCCATCAATATCGGCAGCAAGACTTTGCACAGCAGCACCAGCAACAAGAATTCGGACAGCAGCAGCAACGTGCTCGGACGCCGAGACGATGTCGCGATGTCACCGTCATCGAACAAATCACGACGAGCGTCTGAGAAGCTATTGTTCGACCTTATTGCGTTGACCGACTTTTTTTCCGCGCGTTATTCGCCGAGCGAAAGGTTCGACGATTTGTCGCAGATGCATGTGCCCGAGGCAGCTGCTTCAGCTGGCTGCCTAATATTCAATGTTTTAACGATAACTCCGGTACACACGACGATACGTGGAAATATACGAATCTATACTTGTCTCATTGTTAATTGATGGACATATGTTCCGCTACGTATTTATTCAACTGACCGCGCGCGACGACTCAAATTATATACTATCTTCAATAGAGCTATCCGGATTATCTGCTAATACCAAAGGGATTAATTTTTCTATTTGTGGACGCACTCTCGCGGCTGCATCGATTTCTGCTTTAAATTGGTTTAAAAAAAACCAAGAGAAACAATCAGTATTTTCAATATTTCAACACGACAACACTCGTGCCGTTTTAATAAATCACCATGCTTTCTGGTGGTGTTACCTTTTTACTGCTTTTTTTATACTTTGCTTACAACTTTTGCTGTAAAGCCAGCTTAACGAAATTCTTCTTCGATAAATTTTCAGTCAATTTTTATATTACCAATATACATTTGTTTTTCTTGTATTATCGAAACAATTTATGAGTGCTCCATACCACGAGAAATTGAGGCTTTTTGACGATGCGAGAGAGATCGAGCAAGAGAATTCTTAAGAAAAATGAAAAAAAAGTTTCGACTGTACACGTGTTTGGACGGAAATGAGATCGAGGCTTCGAGCTTCTACTAGTTGTACATACCTTTACTTTCCTCGTGCCAACCGATTTATCTTGATCGAGAATTTCCTGTACCGTTATACGACGATTGTACGCCAGCAGACTTTAATCGATACTGACGCACGTAACCGTATTGTTTAATTGCTAAAGGATTTCTTTATGTGACTGTACGTATGCATTTTTATGCAGCATTTAAACTTTAACTGTAATACGTTATTGCCGTAGTTGCGTATACATATGAACGTTCCAACGAATAATATTTTATAGAAAGTATGAATATAAGTATATATCAATAACGTTATCGAATTATGACAGTGAAAATACCTCGTCAAGTATAATGTTACTATTGAATCAAACTCATTTTTTTTTATTATTCGCAATTGAGAGATGCACAAACTCTTTGAATATTTGAAATATCCTTTGTGGTAAATTTAAAACAGCAAATCCTATTTTGAAATTGAAAAGAAGTTTGTAGAGAAAAGGATTGTTAAATTATTCGATAAGGATAGTATAGCAATAAACTATAATAGATATTAAAAAATTCAATTTTCTGAAATATGTTTTAAGCTGTTAATACCTTTACTTACTGTGTATAATTCGATATAGAGACGTTATGGCACGAATGCATCGTACTATTAGCACAGACGTGATCGATTAATAAAAAAAAAAGTTAAGCTGCCATCCGCTTTGGAGCTGGACTCTCGAGGCTAAATAATGGCGATTTATAAAGTAAGCACACTGAAATAATTGCTTGGAATATTTAGCACCGGATAAAATATATGCATAGTTCATTTCATCGGACGTTTTTGCCAACACGAGCCGCGTATATGCGCGTTGATTTCGGAGGCTTCGAACGCTCTACATACGTTATAAAAGAAGACTTACCTTAGATTAAAATTTGCGATATATTTTATAAATAATATATGTATATTTCTCAACGTTTTTCATAATGCTGTTGTTCGATTCATCTTTGTTTGTGCGTCTGCAGAGTAGTATTTATATACATATGAAATAAGAACTGAATAACTTATGTGCAAAGATTATTTATAAACACTATACTTTATTGCGTGTCAAGCGCAGTTCAAGACTTTTTTAAGATTCAGTTTTATAAACAAGAAAGTTTTGAATGGTTAGCTTTTGTATGATTTGTCGTTTATACAAAAAGGATTTTATTCTTGAACCAGTATTACATACATCTATAATAATAATAATAATAATAAAAGTTATTACATGAAAAAGAAACATTTGAAGCTCGTGTACCATAGAAGAATATTTATTTCGCTCAGAATTAAAATTAAGTAGTCCCTTGGTAAATTAAAATGCGTAGATTTTTGTAACACTAATTATAAAGAGTGCGGGCAAAAGTCCCTTAGGTTTTGTAGTATATGTTATACATATACTTAACTACGTTTCTTAGTCCTAGAGAGATGCCAAACATTTTTGCGCAGAGAATGAGTGAATAAGAGGAAAAGCGACTGCGAAAAAAGAAATTTGAATTAAAGCGCAACACTGTAGAGGTAAGCTTAGTTAAACATAGAGAACAGTTCTTGTCATTTTTAGCACCGAGCAAATATAAAAATGAAAAAAAAAACGAGCGTACGAAAAAAATTGTATAAAGATGACGACATATTATACCTATCTAAAGTTACGGAGGGAAAAGATTCAGAAAAATAAACACTATACGGGCCCAATGATCGACTATCACAATCAGTAGGTTTAACTTACCGTATTCACAAAAAGTGAAAACCAAAATGGCGACGAAAAATCAGTCATCGCATACCGTTATAGCTATTATAATACTCGCCAATCAAATAATAATAAATGCAATGCAAAATTCACGTCACAAGATAAAATGGATTTAATTGAAAAACGTAATTTTATTGATTCTGTGGACGACGTAAAGTTTTACTGTAAGAACTTTGGATAACATTTTTAAAATCTCTAATAGTATAACAAATGTGTTAGTTTAAATCACTTATTAAAGTAGCAAAAGAAACGCTCGAAGATGTATGTATGTATTTAATTGTTCCATTCAGTTGAGACTACTCTTTAGTATCTCAACGTGCCTTAAAATTTAATGTAATAGGCTTTATTACCAAATTATATACTTTCATCAACTTCCATTATTTTACATGTTACACATTGTGACTTTTTCCATTTCTAAAATTCTTACAGTGAATGTGAACTATAAAAAAAAAATAGAAATCTCCCAATTTCTTAAATTTCGAAAAGAAAGTCTTTTGCTGTGTATACATACTTAATATACTATTCGAAAAATTATTGTAATAATTTTTATATAACGTAAAAATAGCTAGAGAAGCAAGTAAATAAATAATTGATATGGTCAAACTAAATTCTAGCTATTTGAAACTAACATTTTTGGCACTATACACACGATAGTTGTCTTTTTACGTTACGTTTACGCTCTAATTATAAAGCAAAAGCAAATTTTTCTCGTAAGTATATGCAGCAAAAGCAATGTATGAAGATAATCAATAATAATTAAAATACAATATATCATCAATTACGTGTTCCAAAAACAAAATATGTCACTTCCGGTTTTATTAGTTAACAATTTACTGGATGTACTAACCTTCTCGTGAAATATTATTCATTTGCGGAAAATGACGTGACCAAATTATTTATATCTTTACGTAAATTAACAAGCATATACATATACATACATCATTTCAAAACCACTTTATACGCGTATACAACATGACCAACTTTTTTTAACCGGACTTTTGTCAGGAAAAGGTAGAAAATTTGGTACCTTATACAATGATTGTATTAAACATATTTACAACAAAAAGATTCGTCATGTTTGTTACTATTTAAGTAAAAATGTACATTGATACGATACGTTTTACGAGAATAAAGAGTTTTCGGCGAATTGAGAGAATACCGCGAAAAAGAGGAATTAAAGCAAGAAACATTGTAGATTATTTATAAAGTTGAAAATTGCAGTTACGCTGATTAATGTAAGCATCGAGTTTAGAAAGTGAAATGTACGTACTTGAGTTTGCAATGTATGCATGTACACTGACGAAGTATTTACGAACCCTGTAAATATATTATTTAAAAAAGTTATTTAAAAGTTTTTAATGTTACAAAGTTGTGTTGATTTTTAAAAAGTTTTATATACCATAAGAGATATTACCATCGCTTTAAGTTCGTTCTTGTTTGAAAAAAAAAACGAGTTTACTGAAATTCCTCGCACATTACATGATTCACGATATAGATTTGCACTTCAAACGCAGTTTTAAAATCAGCTTTATACATTCAAAGTCAATTTTGCGAACCAAACTAAGTTTGACGATCGAGACTTTTTTAAAAATATATTTACTTAAAAATAGATGTTACGAAATGAAGAATTTAGATATAATTAGAGGGAAAAAAATTATCGTAAATTTTACAGTAATGTGTATAGTATTGAAAAAGTTTAGCAAGGAAGTAGTTGAAATAAAAAATTTTATGAAAAAATTATTTGCCTGCATTTGCTTTACCCATTGTAGCTATAGATAAAAAATTGTTATATATCAACAATTCAAACTGAAAAACTTTATATGTACGTTTCGAATACGGCGCAAAACTATCATATCACATGCAGTTTATGAATTTATCGACTGGAGACAAAGTCAGGATCTATATAGTCGTCTGTACGGTGTCGTCCCCTGCCGACAGCACGACAAACTAACACCATTTCCATGAAGTGCGTAACGGAGTCAAGTAGATATATACAAACCGCGCGGGTTTGGCCAGCTGGCGCTCGACTTTCGACCCGGGCCTCGCGCTCTCGAATCTCGAATCCGGCGGCCCACGGCAACAACTCGTTATCTCTCTCTTTCTCTATCTCTCTCCCTCTATATATCAGTGCGTGTGCATCTCTCGCGGTATTAGCAGCTCGCTCTCGTGAAAGCAGCCGCAGAGAGCTGAAAGGAATTGCCAGAGGCGAGAATAGTGACTGGGGCCCCGTCACCGGAAAAAAAGGCCGAAGAAGAGCCTCGTAGGAAAGCCGCTCAAGTGCAGAGATCGCGCCAGGCGCCTGCGTGCAGTACTTGGCTTTACACAATACACACCGCGCGTGAGTGCGAGCGAGACAGTGGCAGAGAAAAGGCGTGCGCGCTGCACGCTTGTTGTAACAACGTATATACCTATATACATAGAGGCGAGTGACGAGGGGGAAAGAAACGAGTACTCAGTACAGTGTAGGTATAGCTATTGTGTAGTCGAGAAGCAGCAGCAGGAGCTAGCTGCACGCGCGCGCGCGTCATTCCGCGACCCCGTTGAAGAGAGAGAAGCAGTAGTGTGTGTGTGTTTGTGTCTCGCGAATATTATCGCCTTTTTCGCAAGTGCGACAGACATGCGAAGCTCCGAAATCGTGTTGGATCGCCCCGGCCGTCAGTTCGTCCTCCAAGACACTGCAACAGCAGCAGCAGCAGCAGCAGCCGGATCTTCCTAAGGTGAGCTTAGTACTTACGTTTCTCTGCGTTGCACATCTCTCTGTCCTCTATTCCGTAATTCTGTGGCTTGCTCAACGGAAAATCCTAACCAAGAACGAATCAACGAAGCAAACAAAGAAAGAAGAAAAAACAGTCTGCTAGGCTAATTGACAAGTTGGGCAAAGCGTCGCGCGTGTCGTCGGCCAAAAAGCTAACGATTATAAAGAGAAAGAGAGCGGAGGAATCTCATCGCGGCTCCTCTCCTTCTGGCTGCTCCGGCAAGTGCCTGCTGTTTTTTTTTCTTTCTTTCTTTCTTTCTCTTTTTCTTTCTCCGATGCGCATTCGTAAGCCTCGCGGCGTTTTCTTCAGCCACAGCCGCCGCCGGGAGCGGCGAAATATACTTTCTTGTACCTATATCTCAGAATCTGATGTCTCTGCGGCCTTCTCCGAGAGCAGCAACTCGCACCTTGGACTGGCCCTCGAAAGAGAGAGAGAGAGAGAGAGAGAGAGAGAGAGATAACAACGTGTGTGTGTCTGTATGTGTACTCGTGGCTTACTTTTTCTCTCTTACGTGGCGCGCTTTAATTTTCCCCGAGATCCGGCTGCTATACGGCTACTTGGCCGATTTTCGCTGCAGCCTCGTTATACCAACGCGAGTGCATGTCTCTCATGTGCAGTTGCTTTTCCGCGTACAACAACAGCTGCATCATCTGCCGCGATAATGTTGGCCATATATACCGGCTCGGGAAAGAGAGAGAGAGAGAGAGGGAAGGAAAGACAGCTATATACGTATATGTACATCGATTTGCAACGTAGCGCGGAGGCGTTTTGTTTACCCGGAGCGCGCCGCGAGAGTCAAGTCAAGTACCCCGCGTTCTTATCAGCTCTACACTGCGTGATACGTAGGTATGTATAGAGAAGTATCGGAAAAAATACCCGTCGTCTTCACCTCTCTCTCACTCTCTCCCTCTCTGTCTTCCCATTCATGCGCGCGCGGGAGCTATATACAGTCAAGCCGTGAGATTCTCTCTTACACGCGCACACTCATACACGCGAGAAAGGATAGTCGGCTGCTGCTGCTGTATCAGGTGCATTATTTCACGATGATGCTCTGACACCCGTGATTGTCTAACCTACATAGGTATATACATACACGGCTTTCTCAGAATCGTGGAACGATTGAACGCATCCGTGGGCTCTCTCACACGCTGCTGCTGGCAGATGTAATAAAGAACACAGCTAGATACATATAAGTATCATACGAGTTCCTCGCCCATCAACGCACACATATATGACGATCGATCATCAAGACTGAGTTGTGACAATTAAGTAAGATTAAGTGTTTTTTAATATCTCTCTCTCTCCTCTCTCTCCCCTCTCTCTCTCTCTCTCTCTCTCTCTCTCTCTCTCTCTCTCTCTCTCTCTCTCTCTTTTTCCTGCTTGGCAGTCGACACGTGCTGTGTCGCGTTGGCGTTTCGTGCACAGGTAAACATCGTTACCTGCGCCTATATACATATACATATATGTGCCGCTCGCGTTGGAAAAGAGCGTTGCCAAGCATATGGCGCAGCTGACTATATCGAATTTCCGGGGCCGGGGTTTCCAAACTTTCGGAATCGCGGCCGGCAGCAGCAAGCAGCGGACAGAAAAGCCGGATAGACAATCTAGCCGCGGATATACGTTTCTCATAGATAATTCCTCGAGATATTCATCGCGCCTCTCTATGCGTGCGACCGGTACTTACTGGTAGGATGTGAATCGTGGAATTACTTTTTCGACGATTGCGCGCACACTCGTAATTACCTGCACGCTTTGCTGCCGCGGCGAGAGGGCTAATTTATTTTCGAGCAGCGGTTTATATACGAGGCAACTTTAAATTATCTTCAACTAATTCGATTAGCGCTTTATATATCGGCGAAGCTATTATTGTTTAAATCAGTGTGCTGAGCAAGTTCGTAAGTGTATAATTATACGAGTTGTTTCAAGAGTCGACAATTATAATGATTATTGCTTCACACCTGATGATGCGTCATTGCGTTATCAGTTTGAATCTCGTCTATGTTGTTGAATAAATTACGTAAACTCTTGATAATCGTCGAAGAGAAGAGAAAAAAACACGATGATAACATTCAGTAAAAATAGTGACTTAAACTTATTTCTTATTTATTGAAAAACACGTTTTACCTTGTCAGTTTGTTGAAGGCGTGTGATATAATAATTTATATTTACATACTTATGATAACATAAAGTCCGTTTACTCATGCTATGTATTGCTTCAATTGTTAATGTAAATTCTTATCAGCGCGGAAATCCGGTAAGCATTCGCAAACAACTGCACTCGGCGGTTAATTTAATTTGCCTCTTGACCGAATTATAACGTAAGCTATATAACTGATCGATAAATGTGAAATAAGTACTGCTATTGTATTGAATCAAACTTCTATTTCGGTAAAAATTGAGTTTTCCTGTACTATGTTATGCATATGATTGAATATGCGATTTCACTTCAGTTTGTATTTGATTATAAAACCGAAAAAATACTCAGGAATATCCTGCAGAAAGTCGCTTTATTATATATGGTCTACGTCGATATAGAATTCGAGTTGGCGATGTTTAAACTAAAGAGAAGAAAACTATTATTATTTTCTCGGTAAGAATGAATTAAAAAATGGATACAAAAGTTTTCCTCGTATAATTATACATATTTATCGATTCTTTTATCTAATACGACGGCATACAATCGTATATATACTTTGTATAATCAATCAATTTAAACAAAATTAACGGATCTGCGATTATTTCATTTTCTTCTCTTGACAATACGTATCGAATACCTTAGTATCTTCTCAACATTTGTATACATTTTTTTCTTCTGATAAATCTTAAAGGATTGGCGGTATCTCAATTGATGAATGTCGTGATGCTATCATAAAAAGTTCTTTTGGCTGTACAAGTTTTAACTTTCTTTTTTCAATCCCCAAGTTCTTATCTTTGCAGATACCGCATTAACAGATTAAATTGAATTATCAATTTGCTCCTAAAAGCTATATCTCGTATAAACGCGCGTTTATTACTTACATACTTCGCTTTAAGTAAAAAGATTTTCAATATGTCAAAGAACAGACGAATTTCTTGAAATTAATTAACGAATATAAAAAGCAACTAAGAAAATTAGACTGTCAAAATATTTATATAATCGCAAATTAGAAAGTATTAATTTCCGCTTACAGCGAGCTAAGTAAAAACGATTGACATAGGGTACAGTAATCTATATACTGAGATCAATTTTCTGCAATCGAAATACTAAAAAATTGTATTCTTGTAAATTTCAATTCTATTGTAACATTACGAATTTAATCCGAAGCGGCAATAATTGGATAAAAGATAAAATCGTTATTCCTGAATTTCGATAATGTATGCACAT